>LWBZ01000074.1:0-37895 GCA_001633045.1 Fusarium metavorans
CCCATCAGGGGATATCTCAACATGTCCGTCAGGGGCACGTCGCTGACGATGGCGCCAAAGAGGTCCGGCCGCTGCGTGCCCATGACGGCAGCAAGCAAGCCGCCATTGGATCCGCCGACAACGCCAACTGTGCTTTGGGTAGTCATCCCATCCTTGACGAGTGTCTCAGCAACGGCGATGAAGTCGTCGTACGAATTCTGACGCTTCTCTCCTCAACATGCTTCAGTCCAACATCTTGCTGGCCTTTTATGAGCACCTTCAGGCAAACCACGCCGCCGCTGTGGGGACGTTAAGCTCTGCCGTTGAAATAGCAAAGTCTCTAGGGATCGTTCGATGGCATTGCCTGGCGGAGCAAAGGACGATATCTCTTGGAAATGAAGAGCAAAGAACTCTTTGCTGCCTCTATATCCTAGAAAGGTGATCTCTTTTTCTGATTTTCTCATTCATACCTGCTAACTATCATGTAGACTTGTTCACGCTACCTACCATGATGTCGAACCAGGACCTATTGCCATGTCTTGTCCCAGGCCATGCCTCAATACGATGCTATTAGACGGGCAAGGTGGGTTGCTAAAGTTGGCGTCGGGCGCGTGCCCGAATTGTGATGATACTACCCAAACGAATACTACCGCCGACATTCTCGAGCCACAGCGTCCATCGCTGCTTGGCCGCCTGTTCCAATCTGCTTTGCTACTTGATAGTGTGATGGAACATGTCGTCAGCTCCCAACTGAGACCCGACTTGAACAGTCAAATTACTTCCCTGCAGAAGGATATTAGCAAGCTGGCTGTTGACATACACGAGGACCGTTGTCGAGGAGTCGAAATGAACTGCTCTGTTCTAGGGCTTTGTGTGAGGTATGCATTCCCTCTCCCTGAGTCCTTAAATGAAAGACTTCATTAACTAAGCAGTTGTATCTTGATCTTGCACAATCAAGGCGACCCAGCGAGCTGTCGACCGGATAGGGAGTACGCCGCTGCAGCCTTGAGGATGGTGTTTGACAGACTCAGCATCGTGCCGGCGTTTCAGTACAAGTTCTCAAGGGTTATCTCACCATGGGAATTACATTGTTTCTATCTCGCAGCCATGAAGTACAGACGTCTGAGTGGACAGCCGGAGCAGGTGGTCATTCAAAACGGAACCAGCGCTTGTGCGGTGATAGAAGAGCTACTCAAAGACTACAGTACTGGCTGGAGAATTGCAGGTGAGTTCACACCACTGGCCAGAGATATCGCCCCTCATCACTTCTGACAGTTTCGCATCAAGGTGAGTTCTTGTCGAGGGTCCAGTAGCTACATCGCAAGAACTTCAACTCAACTACCACAATAAGCCAGGCGTCAAGCGCCCCTCAAGGCCAGCATCTCATGAGCGCCGGAAAGCACCTGTTCCTCCTTATCCTTCCAGAAATCGAACGTCTCCGCCTCAATATTCCCTGCCATGGCCTGGAGCAACGCGGGGCTGGTGTTATCCTGCTCCTCGTTGCGTCCGGGGAATTCCAGCTGGCAATCGACGCTGGCGACCTGCATGCGGCATCCGAGCCCGAGAACCTGGCGCAGCTGCGAGTTTGCTTGGGCACCGCCAAACACGCCGTATGTGACGATCATGACAGGCTTTCCAGTCCACGCAGTATAGAGAAAGTCAATGGCGTTCTTCAACACTCCTGGGATGCCGGAGTGGTATTCGGGAGAGGCGAGGATGTAAGCGTCGTATCGGGCGATCTCTTTGTTCCACGCAATGGCAGCCGGGCTTGAGAACTGATCCAGATCCTTGACCATCTTTGGGTGGGTGGGTTCGTTGAAAGAGTGGAGGGCGAACGGCGCGAGATCGACGATGGAAAAGTCGATGTTCTGAAGTGTTTCATCCGCCTCCAGTAGGCTGAGAAGCCATTTGGCGATCAATGGCCCGACACGATTTGGCCTGGTAGACCCAATAATAATGGCAAACTTGATGGTGGGAGGCATGGTTGAAGGGCAGCGCGATTTGAACTTTCCATAGCATGCTGAGTGCTAGTTCAGATCTTTTACTTCTTTTATACCTTAATCCTCGGCGCTTTTGCTGGTGCTATGGGTGACGATGAGTTGGCGGGTCAGGTAAAGGGATCTGCCTGCACGGACGCCTGCACAGTCGCCTGCACAGTCGCCTGCACAGTCGCCTGCACGGTCGCCTACACGGTCGCCTGCACGGCGGGGGAGCTAATGCACGAGAGCGTCACGAGATTGATTGCAGAGGCAAAAGCCAAAAGACATTAAAAAGACTAATTAAAAGCGAGCTATTAGACGCCCCGTTTTAGGCCTCGATAGTCTTAATTTATAATATTACTTAGTATAAAAGATAGGATAAGATATACTATATAAAAGTAGAGAGCGCTTATATAATTACTACTATTATAACTCTTTTAATTATATTATATAGTCTTTATAAGTTCTTAGAATTAATATACTTATTAAGTATTAAATTAATATAAGTATAAAATAATATTATTTAAAAACTATTATAAGCTAGTAATACTATTATTTATATTTATAAATAGTCTTAAAAAGAAATTATAAATATATAAAATAAGTTATATTTATTTATATTTTATTATATAATAATTATTTTAGCTATTAATATAACTTAATTATACTTAATACCCTTAAGTATATTAATAAATAAAATATTATTACTTTTTAAAGTTATAAAATAATATTTAATATTAATATAGACTTAATATAATTAATTTAACTCTTAAAATAATTATAATTATTATATTAATAGCTTTAATTTATTAAATTATTTATATTATTTTATAAAATATTAAATATATTAAATACTTAGGTTATTCTTATTATTAATTCTTAATAAGTCTTATTTATTAATTATTCCTTTATAGATATTAACCTTACCTTAGCTAATATTAAAAATAAAAATAAAAATAATTTAAATAATTTAAATAATAAAGAAATTAAATAATTCTAAGTATAAATTATTATTATAAATATTAAAATAAATAAATTTTATAACCTTATTAAAAAATAAATAAAGCTTAATATATTTAAATTATAATACTTAAATAATATTTAAGGCTTTAATAATATAATTATTATTAATATTTTTAATAAATAAATATCTTAAATAAATAAATATCTTAAAAATTCCTTAATTTATATTTTTATTATTAAATTAATAAATATATAATTTAAAATAATTATAAAGTGTCACGACTTGACAAGGTCTCTTGTCACGTGTCATAACGCACCCCCACTTTACCTATCCAATTAAAGTAGGATCACGACCTCGTTCGTGATCCCCTCCCCCAAGATCACGATAGGAACCGTGATCCAGGTCGTTGGATCACCAATCACACCGTGATCCCAAGGAGAGCACTCAAAGTATATAGAACACATTCACTGCACTTTCTTCTGTACCAGCTACCTCAGCCTATCAATACAACTTGGTTACACTCAATACCTTTGAGCACATTACCAGACGTGACTTACACCACCTTTCAAGGCTACGCAACATTCTCCTCTGCCAACATAAACCCAGTACGACCGGTTTATCCCTTGGGAATCCTACGATCGTCACATCCCTTAGGAACCCTATGATTGTTATATCTATACTAACTAGATAATAAGAATGCAAATCTAATTAACTCGCTTTAAGTCCCCTTTGACACCGGCATCTCTCAAAACGATGCTCGTCACACTCTCCAGCTTTCCATCAACAAGGTTAAAAACGAACTCATCCCCGGATCCATATTGTCCAATGCTCATCCAAGCCTGCGAATTGTCAAACAGACCTCCCTTGCCACCCTCGACATCGGCCCGAGGCGGAAGTGGAACTGGGCTAATAACTGCCGTGTGCTTGACTGAAATCTTGCCCTTGGTCTTGTATAGAGCGGATAGAGACTTGGAGGAGGTGATACCGGCCGGGTAGAGTCGAACTGACATGGGAAAGGGCTCAAGTGATCCGAGAATTTGGGAGCGGATATCAACACCCTCGAAGTACAAGGACTCTAGGCCCAATCCAGGCTTGCCCTCGTCGAAGGTAATGGTAAGGTTGGTACCCTCTGCACCTTCAGCGACAAACGTGCCCGTGAAGCTCTTCTTTGCGTTCTCCGCTGCCGCGGCTTCGGCAGCTGGGATAAAGGTCTCGCCAAGAGCGGCACGCAGGGGCCAGCGAGCTGGAGTAGCCGAGCTACCAGCGACCAGGAGAGAGAAGCCGATGCCATGGTCAGGGGAGAGAGCAATAATAGCAGTGTAGTCACCATTTCCACCCGCCTTGGTGTAAAGGTCAGAGAGGCGGGTGCGGTTTGAGCCAGGCGTGGCGGGGACCATAAGACGCTGGATCTCCCATGGAGCACCAACAAGCTCAACAAGGGAGCCAGTTCCGCTCAAAGGCTTCATCCAGGCTTTGGTGGTGGCGGCAGAGAGGATTTCAGAGTTCAAAATGGACAGGCCAGCAAGACGGAAATCCCGGGTGCTTCCGTAAATGCCACCAGATCTAAAGCCGTGTTAGTTTGGATCTCTCAGGGTTTGATAGAGGACATACCCAGCGACAAGCTCAGGGTTACCGCCCCACGAGCTAGAGTTATCAACAGGCCTACGATCAATGGCATCAATGTCTGAACCGTTGGGCGCTCCTGACGACATCTGGTCCAGTCCGAGAGGCTCAAAGAGGATTTCTTTGATGGCGTCACCGTACGGCTTGCCTGTGATGCGGGAGAAAATGATGGTCAAGAGACTGAAGCCACCATCGGAGTACAGAGCCGTGTGGTGTGGAGCCATTGTTGGACGCCTAACATCGCGATAGTGTCTGAGACCCTCTAAAATTAGGCCCTCTAAAGTCAAGAATGTTAGCAATGGCCAGTATGGGGGAACGATAGACCTACCCTCGGTCGGGTTGTCCGTAGAGTTGTAATATGAAATGAGGACGTCTACCAATAAGTCAATACAGCAAGTACCAAGAATACTTGGGGAAACACACCTGAAACTCCTCCAGTGCCAGCTTGATGGGAGAGAAGCGTGCCAACAGTGATCTCGTCCCAATCTATTCTTTCCAAAGGGTTGTCGCTCTTGTTCCCAGCTAGCTCAGGGAGATACCTGGTAACGGGGTGGCTAAACACCTCCATGCCTGCCTTAGCGATGAAGGCATACGCAGTAAAGAGCTTCGAAACGCTTCCTGTGCGAGTAATCGTCGTGTCGCTCAGATTGCCAGCGGTGAGGGACTTTTCCTCATTCTTTCCGACGTGCCTGTAGCTGTAGATGGAGCTGTTGGTGCTCGCCGAGAAGACGTCGAGGGAAAAGATGAGGCCGTCTTTGTCGAGGGCCTTAGATTCGAAGAGTTCTTCGATGAGGGATGGGAACTTGGCTTTGGCGTCTTCGATGGCCTTTGACTTGGAAAGGTCAAAGTTGCTGGCAAAGGATTGCCCGAGGAGAGGGACATTGTCGGTTGCGACGATGCGTGCTGCTGAGCCAGCTGCCGCCAAGGCCAGCAGACTCAATGGCGCATGAATATGCATTGTGGGTAAAGATGCGGAGATTGTGGTATGTTTTTCAACTGCGTGAAAGTTGAAGTGAATTGATCTGATTCAAGTCTATTTTGGCCTCCAAAGCTCACGCCTTATATACTATAATTCAACAATTCTCAGCTTCATGAATATACATTCTATCGACGTCATGTTGTTTTCCCTCCAAGCTCAGCCACGGCGCCAAACCCCTTCTGGCCCAATGCGCCGCTCCGACGTGAGCACAAAAGCTTGGCGTGACGATCACCAACCCCAGTCTCCAAGATTCATCCCGGCATGATCGTCACCATATAATAGGATGTCGCCCAGTTTCATCAAAAGCGGTTAGAGTGAGTCTCTCATTATGGAAAGAGCTTAAAGTAAGGCTCAGCCCTGCGGGTTACCACGATGGAGGCTGGTCAGCTCGCATCATGTTGTGGACCAACGGCGCTGGGAATGACTAGACCTGTTGTTTGAGAGGTTTCATGGCGTCATTCTGGGTAGCTGAATAGCTGTGCCATGGAAAGGCATAGTGGCTGGATATGAGCTGACTGCGTGGTGGTTCGGTGGCTTGCTCTCTGATGTATTCAGCTGTAATTATTGGCTACGAGCAGAAAACTGGCTGCTCACTCATGTACACGTCTCCTGTTGATCTCAGTAATCTCATTAAAGTTCAATCTGTAGCTTACTGCTTCGCCACGGTTATTGCACAGGTAGACAGCTCAATTGGTGCGTCTCGTTTCTCTCCCTGTGTGGCCTGCGGCTGATGTGGAAATGAGCTGAGAACATGTTGGGAGGTAAGTCCCTACACGGTCTAGGTATTCGTGCCACAGCATTGGATCACACAAGACGGAGTGAGAGCCAGTTCGGTCTTGTGCATAATTTGTGGCGTTCTGTTATTATATATTATCATCTTCAGTCAATGCGTTGATCCATGGGGAGTGATCACGCATCCTTATCCTGATCCTTAATTAAAAGTACATGTCGCCGATACCAAGGCACGTAAACATCAGTAGCCCATCCAGCTAGACGACGAAGTCCAGTAACAATCTGATAAGCCTTGCGCATACTCCGCGTCGATCCAAACTCCTGCCCAGCCCACATCACAGTCCGATAGACTGTTTGTTCGCGCCCATCAACAAGTGCCGTCCAAGATTCCAATGTCGAAAAGACAAATATCCAGTGATGACCGTGGATGATGACCCCAGGAATAAATCCAAGTTCCCTTAGCGCTTTATAAGCTAGCTTGCTGGCTGTTTCTCGATCATCTTCTCTGAACTTCCGGGCTACAGCTGATCGAAGAAAACTCCATTGCGTAGCATGCCATACCCCCATTGCAAGGTTTTTCATGTCCAAGGTTTTCTCAGGGCGGCAGGTTTCGATGCTAAGAACTATAGGGCGGCGGTCAAGAGGGCGATAATCAGTGTGGTTCACCGATCGGGCAGGTGTAACATTTATAAAATCCCGTCGAGCTTCACTATCGGTGTCTGTGTTATCAAAAAGGCAAAAGTCTACCAATTTCGTTTCCCAAGGCCGCGGAAGATAGGTCCGGTCTGGGCGAGCAGTTGTGCTATCAGTAGTCAGCGTCTGTCCAGATCATCATCATGTCAGGGAAATCCACCATGACATAAAGTCCAAAGAGCCGTCATGGCCTGTCCCCGATGCTCGAAAGATCTTTTTAAGAAGTTCATAATGAACCTCAATTTTCCAACTGGTCCCATCGTGGCCTTCGAGGAAGCAATCTCTTGCGCGCAAACACAGATTAAACACGTCTTCCCACGCCGGGACAGAGCCAGGGAGAGCGGCGTTAGACTCATCACTCTTTTCCAGAAAGGCCATCTTCCATGGTTTCAGGCTCCAATTATTTTGTTGTTGAACATAGCTTGTTGTATCTTCTTTGGGCTCATATGGTAAAATTCCAACGCCCTTACTGATTTTTCCGAATAGCTGAACCAAGTCGGCGGCCACAGACGGAGGCACATCGACGTTAAGCTCTTGATATGCGAGACCTGCATCATCTGCAGGAAGTCTCCTCATCTCCCCCCAGAAACTTGATGTCTCTGACATTGACTTGCTGGTGATGACTTTAGAAAGTTCGGAGGACTCAAGAGACGGTCTGGATGGTGGATTGTGCATGGCGCCTGTCTTCACATCCTCGGCTCGGAAAGTGAGATAGGGATAGTCAATCTTTCGCTTTTTCGATGTAGCAGGCATATTCTCGGCGTATTCCTCTCTTGATACCGATGAGCCAGGTGGCTTTCGCTTACGCGATGTTGCTTCGCTTGGGTCAATCGCGACGTGGGTCTCTGGCGGACCGTCCGATACGTCGTTCAGCCAGAGCCGGATAGCAGGGTCGTCTGGCATGTCGCTATAATTAAGAGGCTCGATATGATTTAGGTGTTAAGTTTGCCTTATCGCAAATGTGATGATGAGGCCGGAATTGCCGGTTGCGAGCTCGACTGATTGCTGCGACGACAGAGATTAAGATCACGTGATCCGAAACTGCAAAGTCAGCAAAACCAACCCTTGGAAGCTACTGCTAAGGAATACATAGAACTCCGTTGCCATTCAGTACGGATCTCGGTACCTCTTCAACTAGTGCGGACAGGGATCCAGCTCAAGCGGTTCACGTAATACCTACCCCTCAGGCACCGAACTATTTTATTCTCGGGACTAGAAAGTCAACTATTTAGTTTTGATATACTCATTGTACATGAAACGTTGCTGCGGACATTGAGGGAGCAAATTTTCAATGTGCCCAAGTCCCAGCAGGCGTTTATGTTACTTGGGTACTATTTGATGCTAAGCTTGCAAAGTACATCTAAAATGTCTGCTCCAGAAAGCAAAATCACCCAGTGCAATGGCAAGGACATCCAAAAGGTCTTCGGAACTGCTCTCTGTCGTGATTATCCTTATGGGAAATTTTGTCTAGGGTGGGAAGTCCAAAATGTGGAAATCAGTCTCAACTATGAAAGCCATTTGAATGTTACCGGCTTCGTCGGATGCATCCAACACCAGCCACTCTTCAATTAATCTTCACTGCCCTCCTCTGTCAGTTCTCCACCTATTTCCCCAAACGAAAGGCATTGCGATGCTATGGTAACTGCGCAATTTGTCGGCGTTAAAAGCGACCTAGGGAGCCTAATCCTTGGGTTGATCATTCAAGTCCAGGGTAAGCAGTCAGAGCATCACCCCCTTTTAGAGGCAGCCGATCCTTGGCAGCCAGTCACGCTAACAGTCGCTTCCCCGCACTTTGGATCCCGTCTCGGATCAATGAGAGGCCTCACTTAGTTATCAAAGTTTACTAGTGCTCCGTTGGCGCGGATCATCCTGGAACAACTTATCTGCCGCGTCCCTTGCCCTTGATATCTTCCATGTTTATATTCCAAAAACCCCGCTCAATTTGGACTACGTTGTCTCCTGACAAGGAGACTTGACCTGTAACAGGCGACGACAACCTCGTATTGATAGTGGAGGACTTGCTTGGGCGCCAAGACCCAGGTCAAACATGTCCCCCACTACGGAGCCGGGTCGGCGACCAGGGAGAAAGAGGATTACCCTGGCATGCAATGGATGCCGCGTAAAAAGAACCAAGGTCAGCAAACAAACTCGAGGCAGCGAGTGTGATGTATCATCTTACTCACTATCGCAGTGCGACGGCGAACAACCAACATGCGGCGCTTGCAAATATCGCCAGCAAGAGTGCGAGTACACTCAAGAAGAGAGCAAAAGAAGGTGAAGAAATTTGCCACTCATATGTGTCCTCAAATCTCACGCAATCTAGGCGTCCAAGCAACGCGTACATCATGGCCTTGGAAGCGCGCATTCAGACCTTGGAGAAAAGTCTGGCCCTGGCAACACAGACAAACCCATTATTTGTTCACGATTCCAACTACCGGCTACCGAGAGAAGGGGTGAGCACCGCTGCATTAGAATCCAGCTTCGAACGGTCGCCATCCGACGACACCAACCAGACCGAGTCGGTAGATGATTTGGCCGATGCACTGGGATGCTTCACAATAGGCGATGCCGGAGAACTGCGATTCTTTGGAACATCCAGCAATTTCGACCTCATGCCCAGTACATCTCTCAAGGTCGCTTCATCAGTCCAGGCCCGACATCGAGGTATTGAAGCAGCTCAGCAATTGCCGACCTTCTTCGAGCCCACAGACGAGCTCCGCGATCATCTTTTGGGTTTATTCTGGAAATGGCAGAATTCATGGCAGTACATTGTACCAAGAGAGTCATTTATTGTCGACCTTTACGTGGAAAAGTCTGGACGCTTCTGCACGCCGCTTCTTCTCAACGCAATACTCGCTCTTTCATCGCGCTACTCACCGAGACCAGAGCTCAGATCGGATCCAGAGGATGCAAATACTGCTGGCCATATTTTCGCGGACCAGGCCAAGACCATGCTTCATTACGAATCCGAAGCTCCGACGACATCAACCGTTCAGGCGACTGCACTGCTGGGCTTGTTCTGGGCATCTATCGACAACGAAGGTCTTGGATTCATGTACATCGGCATGGCAACACGCATGGCAATGAACCTCGGTTTACAGTCAGACTGCACACAATACGCAGCCAGAGGAATCATCTCCGAAGAGGACGTCGAGGCCCGCAACGTCGCCTTTTGGGGCATATATGTACTTGACAAGTAGGAGATACCCACGGAATGGGCATGAAGAATTACTGACAAGCACATTCCAGACTGTACTGCCTCGGAATGGGTAGACCTGCGAGTATCCAAGAGTACAACATCACAACAGCCAAACCAAAGATTCTTGAAGACCGACCCGCAGCACTTCTCTCTGCAGAACAGAGAAAATTCTCACAGCCCTGGCCAACGTCTCACATTACGGAGAATGCCATCAAGACTTGCGAAATCATGATTATTACTTCCGAGGTTATTGATCAACTGTAAGCTGCAAAGTCGAATGGCGGAAACTATTACTGATCAAAATCAGGTATGCTCAGCGTTCTTCATGGACAGACAGAGAAAGAGAGGACCGCGTCATGGAAACGCATTTAAGGTCTGCGAGGCTGTTTGACCAGCTTCCAAAGTCACTCAAGATGTCCGAGTCAAGTCTTTACCCCGTGCCGCCATACGTATACCATCTTCAGTGAGTTGTAGCACCACTCAGATATTGTCTCGGGCTAATGATTCGGGCAGCATTCAATACCATCACTCGATCATCCTTCTTCATCGACCCTTTTTCAAGGTTCTTTCCCGAGGCCGCAACTGCGTGGAATTCGATCCTGAAGGCAAAGATGTGCACTCGAAATCTTGCAAGGCATCGGCAATCAAAATTGCAAAGATTGTTCGTATATACAGGAGCAATTATACAAATGTCAGTCGCCAGCTCCCTGAATCACCTAGAAGTAACTAACAACGTCTAGCAATGTCAACCAATCTCTGCGGTCCACCCCATCTTCACAGCAGCAATTATACATCTACTGGATCTCAAGATGAGCCTACCAAATGTCAACAGCGAGGCAATGCGCTGTCTCAGCATCTGCATCAAGGCTCTATACGAGATGAACACGAATTGGGACTGGGCTAACCGCTCCATCCGCGCCATTCGCTCCTTGGCCGACCAATGGGGCGTCGCTCTCAGTACCCCAGAGTTAGTGGGTGACATTCCAGAAGTGAACAAGCGACAGTTCGACCTGTACGAGCGTGGAGCCTTTCCGACTGGCCAAGGCCTGGAGGTGGGCGCCGGCGGGGAGCAGGCGTTGCCTCCAGAGATGTTTGATGAGCTGTTTCAGGCGTGGGCTTTTGATCAAAACATGGGGAGCATGGCGTTTGACTTTTCTGAGGAGGCTTGACGATGTTGGATATTATGACTAGCGTCTTGATAGGGAGCAATCAGGTGGACCTTGTTCGTATCTATCATGTAGCAATAACTGGCAAGACTGAACCCGCACAGAACCACTCCAGGCTCATATTCGGTCATTTCTATTGGAATAAGACATGATAACGATAGCGAGAAGTTGATCTGTCCACGCGTACTGCTGAAGCTATCATCCTGCAAGATAAGACCCCTGACAGCTTCATGGACTCGGCCTATGATCCCCTCTTCGATGATACTATACGGACCGAACGGATACACCTTGCCCTCAATGATATGGCCATAAATGTCAGGATATTAATTATCCATTGTTGATCTTGTTGATGTTCTCTATCATACGGACCGTACGGGACCCGGGTATTAATTATCCAGGGTTGATCCGTATGCTTCTTAAGCGGGTATCAATTATCCCGATACGCATGCATGCTGTATGCACCCCGCATGATCAACCTCACGATTGCCTCACTAGTCACTTACATAGTTACACAGCATGTAGACTTCACTATATAAGAGGTGCAATGATTCCTGCTTTGGAGAAGGAACAAGACACAGCCTGAGCACAGCAACAATACAAATCATCTCAAGAACAAACTTATTCAACACCACTTTCAACAATGGCTTCATCCAAGATCAAGGTTGCCGCCGTTCAAGCCGAGCCCGTCTGGAATGATCTCCAAGGCGGTGTCGAAAAGGTCATCTCCCTGATCAAGGAGGCTGGCAGCAACGGAGCCAACGTCGTTGGCTTCCCTGAGGTTTTCATCCCTGGTTATCCGTGGTAAGTCTTTTGTCCTCCAGAGTAATGTGCTTAGCCCATTGACCTTACAAGGAGCATTTGGCAAAACTCGGTCTTTGACAATGTGCCCTTCATGAACGAGTACTTTGACAACTCCATGGAGAGGGAGTCCAAGGAGATGGACCGTATTAGGGCTGCTGTCCGCGAGGCTGGGGTGTTTGTTGTTCTTGGATACAGCGAGCGATATCGAGGAACCTTGTACATTGCACAGGCAAGTTTCCATGGTTGATACGGGCAAACTTAAACTGACCAAACTGAAGTCGTTCATCGACCCCACCGGCACTATTGTCCACCACCGCCGCAAGATCAAGCCTACCCACGTGGAGCGGGCTTACTGGGGTGACGGCCAGGCCGATTCTCTCCAGGGCGTTGTCGACTCGCAGTTCGGCAAGATCGGAGGTCTCAACTGCTGGGAACACACCCAGCCTCTTCTGCGATACTACCAGTATTCCCAGGACGTTGACATCCATGTCGCAAGCTGGCCTCTTATCTGGGAGCCCCCTGAGGGCAAGCCCTGGGCCTACCACATCTCTGGAACCGCCAGCAACAAGTTCTCTCAGGTCATGGCAATGGAGGGTGCATGCTTCGTCATGACATGCACAGAGGTTCTGAGCGAGAAGGGCAAGGCCAACACCAAGTTGGCCGAGATGGGTTCAGGATCCTGGGGCAAGACCCCCGGTGGAGGCTTCACCATGATTTACGGTCCTGATGGATCTGAGCTCTCTGAGCCTCTTGACCCTGGCGCGGAGGGCATTGTTTACGCCGAGATTGATGTTGCCGATCGAGCCAAGGCCAAGCAGAACCTTGATGTTGTGGGACACTACTCACGACCTGATCTCCTGAGCCTCAACGTCACAGGTACTGCCGCTCTTCCTGTTCGCCTTAACAAGTAGTTTGAGATTCAATATTATATCCTGCGTGTGTCTATTTAATCCAGTATCTCAGAAAATGAGAAACAGTCTTGGGCATCAATACGCCACCATCAGTATCCAAGCCAAGCTCTAAGAGTAGCGATCTCCTGACCAGGGAGTCTTCATCCCAAAGAACGACGATCGACGGTCTTTCCTGTCAAATCCAGACACCCTTTATCTTCAGCGAGTGCTCGATCATCACGAGAAAGTCAACTTACTGATCTGCCGCTCCGGCTGGGTTTGGTGGCCACTGGGGAGCTTGCTCGGGAAGTTGCTGCGGGCCAGGAGCTCCAGCCTCTGGTTGCACCCCTGGCCGGTAAGCAAGGAACTGACTCTGCTCGGACCCGGGCTGCTGGGTTCCATCACCAGGCGGTTGGTATGGTCTGTACGGGGCGGGCCTCGTGCCGGTGATGGGTTTTCTCCTGATGGGAGCGAACCCTGCCTGAGGAGGTTGATAGCTGTTTCTCAAACCTGCAGCATTGTCTGGTGTCTGGCTTCCTGAGCCTCCTGCTTCCTCCGGCACAAGGGTGCTGGTAGAATCAAAAGACTTCACCTCGGATGCAGGTCGGCTCGAGACTTGCTCGTTTTCTCCCCCGACAGCAGCAGCTCCATCAAGTTCAGCGACCGGCTCAGTAGTTTCACGCGTCTCCTCTTCTTCATTCTCCTCTTCATCTTCATCCTCATTCTCATCCTCCTCAGGAATTGGCTCATCGTAGTTGAGTTCTTGCTTTCGATTCTCAACACTTCGAACAACAGCCGTAACCGCGGCATCACCGCCTTCCATGGCAACACTCAAAGCCTCCATAATCGCAGAAACGTGTTTAGCAACGGTTGTAATGCAAGCAATGTCCCTCGTCCTAACAGCGACATCCAGCGCGTTGTCGTTTTCATTGTTCCTGAGCAACACGTCGGCGCCACGGTCAAGCAAGAACTGCACAGATTCGGCATCCGGCGACCTTGCAGCAAGAATGAGCGGAGTATCACCGTCTTCGTCAGCAAAGTTGATGTCGGCACCAGCGTCAAGAATAGACCGCAGAGATTCTTGGGGGAGATACATGGCTGCGTAGGTCAGGGGAGTCGAATTGTACTCTCCTCCCAAGCGATTCACATCAGCCTTGGCGTTGATGAGACGTTGGAGAATCTCTTTCTCTCCGTTGTTTGCCGCTGCGATGATGGGGCATGTCAACGAGCCTCCTCCAAGGTTAGGATCAGCACCATGCTCAAGAAGAAGAGCAACAATATCCTCATTTCCAGCTTCGACGGCTGCTTGCAGAGCAGTTCCCGAGCTCATGTTATCGTTGGTAGTCAATGCGTTAACGTCAGCTCCACGCTTGAGAAGCAGCTCAACAATCTCCATGTGACCCTCAGCAGCAGCGGTTTGCAAAGCCCATCCGTTGGGAGAGTTGATGTCTGCCTTTGCGTCGAGGAGCATGTTGACGATGTCTTTGGTGCCGTCGTAGGCTGCTGCTGTCAAGGCATTGCCGTATCTAACACAATCATTAACGAACAGCAATAACAGAGTCAGTTGGGCTCTTACTCTTCGCCAGTGGCATCGGGGCTTGCTCCAAACCTAAGAAGCAGCTGGACTGTCTTTTCGTTTTGAAAATCAGTAGCTTGATACAAAGACTTGTCCAGCTGCTCGGCAGAGATGGATCCGTTTGTATATTCCCACATGGCCTCTATCGACCGAATCGCTTGATCCCCATCATCGCCCTCGGCCGCGTTCAAGAAGGGCTGATCACAGTTAAGACCAGGACGCTTCTCGAGCAAGATTGCCACAATGTCCCACTTTTCCTCGTATGCCGCCCCTTCAAGTGCCTCCTGCAATGTCTCTTGAGGATGCTCGTATGAGTCGAAGAGATGGTTGAAGGCTTCGAGACGACCACTTTCCGCAGCCTTGATGAGAGCTTTGTTGAACTCCTTTGGTGGAAGTTTCTCAGAGTAGTTTTTGATGAGGAACTCGAACATTGTCAGATCGGAGCGGAGAGCTGCCAGTGCCAGTGGAGAGCGAATAAACTCTTCTTCGTCGTCTTCGTCTTCATCTTCATCATCATCGTCTTCGTTCTCGTCGTCGTCATCTTCATCTTCGTCATCGTCGTCCTCGTTGCCGTCCTCGGCTCCATCTCCTGGCTCCTTATTCTCCCCCTCAGCTTCATCATCATCCTCTTCCTCGCTACCTTCTCCCTCAAGAGAAACATCCTTCTCAACTAAGACTTTGACGGCCTCACAGTTTCCAGAGTCAACAGCAGCGTTAATGACTCTGCCAAAAGTATCGCAGCTGGCATTTGGGTCTGCTCCCCTTTGCAGTAGCATGACCATAGCCTTGACATTACCCTTGGCTGCAGCTTGATGAAGGGGTGTCTGGTGGTCGTCTTCTTTGCCGTCATCGATTGCCGCGCCCTTGTTTAGGAGCTCCTCAATGATATCTGTCTGTCCGAATGCGGCGGCAAAGTGAAGCTAGATGGTTAACATTAGCATGTATTCATCATGTTTGCAACTTGGTGATTGCCGAGAACTCACAGGGGTATAACACAACGAGTCTCTCATGTTCTTCTCGTCGTCATATCCATTCTTCAACAGAGCTGCAACCAACCCCCTGAATCCAATGGCGGAAGCCACATGAAGACCAGTCAACTCAGAACGTTCCCAGTTCTTGAAAGAGTCGGTAAGTCGATGATGCTCTGTAAGCCACCGGCGACGAATGTCCGAGTCCTTCTTCCAGAATTCTGTCTCTCGACTCAAGTCATCGGCAATGTCGGTAGTGGCTTGGCTAGCGTGATGAAGCCAATACTTCACGGTGTAAGCATGAGCTTTGTCTTTGATCTCTGGTGCTTCAGAGTCTTCATCTTCTTCCTCTTCCTCTTCCTCGTCCTCTTCCTCGCTATCGTCATCGTCATCGTCATCGTCATCGTCATCGCCATCTTGGTCATCTTCACCATCGGACTCGTCGTCGGAGAATTGGTCATTTTGTCCCGCGTCATCACCCTCATCTGGCTCAGTACTGCCGAGATCTTTAAGAGCCTTCATGACATGACCAAATGCTCGAAGGCCAAGCATGCCGTGCTGTAGCTTGATGTCCTCTTCTGATAGTCCAAGCATCCTGTGAGCATTCTCCAATAGGTGCCTCTTGACAACTGCGTCAATGAAGCAAACCGTAGTCTCGGATCTGGCAGTCGGCTTGATACTTAGCAACGGCTTGCACTTGGATACCAAGTCATGAAGCTCTGCCTGTTCCGCGGGAGAGTCCAAACCGGCAAGAAGAGCGAGCTCTTGCTCTGTCGGGTCCTCTTGAGTGAGGACCAACACTCTCAACATCTCCTTGATCTCAGCAACCCTGCCGCGGTTGACATCAAAAACCTGCTGCCACGCAAAATTGAGAAGAGCGTCGAGTTCCTGAGGCACAACTTCCAACTGGAGACGGACTTGGAGATCGGTCTTGTGAGGAAGCTCCTGGAGGTGGACACATGTAATATCGATCCATTGCGTGTTTTGGGCCCGTTTGCCGATCAAGCTGCTGACAAAGTAGGCAAGAGCCTTGCTGTAGTCCTTTTCCTTGACCAAGGCAGAGACCTTTTCAGCGGCATGATTTCTCAACTCCAACTGAACCTGATCGCTGTACTTTTCATCCTCCAGGTCGATCAGCCTCAGAGACTCGCCTTTGAGGGCCTGTCCAATGCGATATGACTCTCCACTGGTGATCATCCACCTAACCTTTGCATGTCGCCCAACCATGTTATCGACTTCGGCGTTGAGTAAGCTTAGGAGCGTGCTTGTAGAGCCTGTGTCTGGGAGCGCTTCAAGGTTGTTGATCACAAGATAGATGCTTGTGTCAGACAAGGTTTTATCGGCCAGAATGTCCTGAAGCACTTGCCAAAGATTCTCGACTGTCAACAGCGGCTGGACCTTGTGCTTGACTTTATCCGTCTTGCCTACCAGAAACTCGGCGTGTGAGGCGAGGTACTCATCCCTTCTAATGAGCTGCCATACAAGTGACTTGACGAGTTCCTCAGCTGTGCCGTAATCGGGGGTACTGTCGCACAGGAAGTATGCGAGGAGAATGGGAACTGAAGGCTTGTCTGCCCCTGCCTGGATCATGTGGTCGATACCCTTGAGTGCTGCCAACGTAGCACTGGTCTTGCCTCTTCCATCAGGACCACGAATCCAGAGGCATTCTCCTTGTTTAAGAGGTTCGGCCCCCTGAGGCTGAGGGATTAGAGCACCACCATCTTTGGAAAGCCAGCCGATGTATTCCGGCTCATCAGGTATCCATGACGAGGGCGTAGTTTTCTTGTCAATCTCGTCCCGCTTTTTCCATACTCGTGCTCCATCAAGAGCATCCATGGCCTTGTTGAAGAGGTCCCAGTCGATGGGTCTTGTAGACTTGCGACGGTTCCTGACCACCAAAGCGGCACCATTGATCAACCTCTTGAGGGGACTTCGGACCAAGGCATAGCGAAGGTCCTTGGAACTCTCAAACTTGACCAAGTCTCGATGGTTGGCTGCCAAACCCATAGAGTCCATACAATCTAGGATTGCCGAGTCTCTGGTGACAAACTCTGCAAGATTCTTGGGTAGAGGAATCCCGAGACGCTTGATAAACTCCGGTACAGGACCGAGATCGGAGAACTGGGTCTTGTGCTCTTCCCAGAAGCCAAACAGGGAAATCTTGGGGTGCAACTCCCCCACAACTCTCACAAACTCACGCCTCAGCTCATTCAGTCCCTCGTCATCTGGTCTCATCAGTTCGAGAAGCTTTGATGGCTCGGCTTTGTTCAACTTCTCGCCGATGTTGGCGAGCATTATAGCCATGGAAGCAGCCTCGGCACCTTTGAACGGGGTGCCGAAGACGGCACAGCCGGTGATATCCTCAAACAAGCCAGGGTAGACATTCTTGCGAGACTCTGCGATACAGATAGCCTGTCACTAGTCAGTTACTGCCGTGATACTCGTGCGAGAATGATAGACAAACCTTGGCAATAACCAGACCTCCCATGCTATGTCCGATAAACACAATCGGGTTTGACTTTTTGGAATCCTGATTGGGTTGGTTAGTGCATGTCGCTTGCGGTATTAATAGATACTGACATTTCTTATCCCGTCCTAAGCCATCCAGTAGAGTAAAGGCAAGATTGCTAAGGAATTGCTTCACTTTGAATCCGCCATCCAAGCGGACTCGTACATGTAGAGCAAAACGCGTGCATTGGGAAAGTCCTTGATAATTCCCTCTTTGTCAACAGCCCAGTTGAATTTCGTCGTTCCAGACTTCCAGCTGTCTATTGGATGTGCGCCAAGACCGGGAACAAAGACGATGCTGAGGACACGTGAGTGAGCAGTTCATCGTGAGTGAGGGGCTCATAGGGCTGAAGTGGCACATACTCAATATCCGTCTCCTTGTCCGAGCCTGGTTCGGGGTGGAGTTGCTTGATCCCCTGTTGAACATCCGCAAGCCCCCTCTTTTGCCTTGAGCCAGCAGCATCTCCGCTGGCCTGGGCTCTGGCTCGAGTTGCCGACCGACGAAGCGACATGTTGATCCTGAGCTCCTAGACGTGATTCTTACGGAAAAGCTCTCCCCCTCCTGGAAAGGGACGTCAACGTCTTTTGACGTTGGCTCAGAGACCGCCTAGGGTTTGCTTTTTAATCGTTTCAGCCACGGGAACTCGGCCTTGCGAGGAAGCGGGCCTCAAGACACAAAAGGGTAGTCCCGTCATTAGCGGGAGACGGGTGGCGCACCTCGCAAATGATTTTCCCCCTGTGGTGAGATTAAATGGAGTCGTATGACCCAAGTGTCCAATGGTTGTGTTTTCGCCCCCAATTGTCTTGGAAGCCTGGTAAGCTCGTGCCCCCGATCCTTGCCCGATCGTTGGGCTGATAATTTCGCACTTTTTCCCTTCTAAGGAGGCGGTTTTCTGGAGGGATTTGTCTTGTGCCCACCTGGCTTTGATCTTTACGTTTCTTTGCTCCCACCCACACCTTGATTAAAGTTTAATTTCTATCATGGATCTATCATCTCCTCCATTTACAGTGCAGGTTCTCGAGCCAGACTACCATGAGAAGCACATCAAGCGGAGCGAGACTAGCCTGCTGCCGGCCACCAGTCGCGTCAAGGATGACATCGTCATCCCACAATCCGACACTGAGTTCTTGGAGAGAGAGCTCCTCGTGAAGCGACTAAACGATATTCATGATCTCCTCTGGATCTGTGGTCGGCCGATGCCGCCTCGACCACTCCATCATCAACGGCTTCTCTCTCGCGACATTGTCATTTGTGAAGACGTCTCGCTTCACATGGTCTGGTGGAGGAACCGCATCTTTTTGAAGCCCCTCCCTCCTTATCTTCTGGACCCAGACTTTTGGAAAGCCCACATCGGCATCACGGCGGATGCTCAGCACATTGACGCGTATCGCGGAAACCTCGATGCTTGCGCCCGGGGATTTTTGTTCTCCTACACAGCCTTGATCGCTTACCGCAGCGACTTTCGGATCGCCAAAGAATGTGGTCTGCTACCAGACGCCATCAGCTGGGAGGGCTGGAAGGCATTTGCAGCCCAATTCCTAGAGAACCACCGCTTCGACCGCGTCAACCCTCGATACTGGTACGGCGAGCTCCGTCTCAGCCGCCTCAACAAGATCTACAGTTTCCGAAAAGGATTCCTATTCCGCGGTTACTCTAGAGTGGCATCCCACAGCGTCTACGGCGACCTTCTCCGCGACAACTTTTCCGTGCTGGCCGGTATCCTCGGTTACGTCGTGGTTGCGCTGTCAGCCATGCAGGTTGGGCTGAGCGTCGAGAGGTTGGAGGGCAACAAGGCATTTCAGGATACGAGTTATGGGCTCACGGTGTTTTCTCTTATTGTTCCTTTGATAGCGGCTGGGTTTATCTTTTTGTTTGTTCTTGTCATGTTTGTTAGTAATTGGAGGGCGACAAAGGCGTATGAGAAGAGGCGGCTTAAGGCGATAGGTGTGGACCATTTTTAGGCGGGAGTAGGAGACATCTAGAACTTGAGTAGCATAAAAATCCCATTCTCATTGGCATTGCTCACTTTCATGTTGACACTATGCTTCTTCCGCGAACCGAACCACTGATACTTGCCCTGACTCCCCGTGTGCAATCGCGACAGTTGAGCCCATCACAATCACCTTCTTGCGATACTCGGGAGGTAGCCAAAGGACGCGAGTGCTACCATGGACGATCCAAGCACCATCGACACTCAGTCCGTAGCCAAAATACCTGGGCTTGCGGGGACGTTTATGCCGAGATCCTTTAGCACCAGCATCAACACCACGAAGGCTGTTTGTCAAATCAATGACGCCCCATTCCGTGCGAAGTCGATATGGATAATCGGGGTCCAGTCGCCACGGCCTAGGGCCGATGTTGCCCGAAAGTTTCACGCCGGGCAAGATGTCCCCCGTTTCGAGTTTTAGGATGCCAACAGTTTTGTCGGATCTATCGAAGTATACCATCCATTCCTTGTCTGGTGAAATCGTGAGGGGATATGCCGAGATTGCCAAGTTATGGAGCCTATTCTCGGTGGCTAGATTCCAAACACTGGTGAAATTGTCACCATACAGCGCAGCCACGCTCGAGTCGTTTGAGAGTGCAATTGTGTCGTTGCCTATGGCTTCATCTGCTGGAAATGATAGGCGGGCTATGCGCCGTGCCTGAAGAATGTCCCAGACCTCGATGGCGGTGCGAGAGGCCAAGATTAGGCGGTTCAAGCCGACCAGCTTTGGGCGTTCCCAAGCCTCAATTTCGAGCGTTTGGATGCATTCGCCGGTTGATAGGTCGTATATCATCATGGCATTCTCGGCCGATAGAAACGACAGGTGTCGTCCATCTGGACAGAGCGAGCCTCCATAGTAAGTGCCTAGGCAATGGCCAGTTGCGGTATCCCAGACAAGCACAGAGCGAGACTGCAGTATCAACAAACTGCCATCCTCAGAGAAGGTGAGAAGGGCTGCAGCTTCCCCAAACGTCGGACGATGATCAAGTACCTGCTGATAGGTGCCAGCAGAAGTATTCCAAAGCTTAACTACCCCGTTTTGTGAAGCTGAAGCCAGAAGCCCGCCATCACAAGACAATGCTAGCCGGCTGAGCATTTGGTCACCAAATCGGACAACTTTCTCGGATTGCTTTGATGCCAAATCCCAGAGGCTAAGAGCTTCTGAAGTGGTCGTGGCTAGCAACTGTTGGCCTGGAAGAAAGTCCAAGCACCGACTCCGCCGATCTAGGATGACAGTATGAAGGTATAACCCCAATTCATTGCAGATTTCGACTGTATCAGATCTCTTGAAGTGTGCAAAACGTCTTCCGGCTTGAAGTGACACGACCGAAGGCCGCTTGGAATGGGTATCAAGTTCTTTGGTGCAGACCCTCTGCACCAAGTCCCAGATCTTGACTATGCCATCGCATGAGCCCGAAACCAGGAAGTCTTTTGAAAGGAATGCGAGAGAGTTGATGCTGTTGCTGTGGGCTTTTACCCTCCAGATGCAATCTCCAGTGGTAACATCCCAAACTCTCATTTCCCCTCGTCGTCGTGATTCTGAGACTAACCATTGGCTATCGACCGAGAAAGATACAGAGTATACCTTGTGGCAGTAGCAATATCTCTTGCAGTCGTCTTCGTGACAAGTTTCGTCGCAATCGCGGTCGAAAGTTCGAAGTCGGCGGTGGGGGCTAAGATCCCACAGTATTACTTCACACGACGTAGCTGATGCCAGCAGCTTTCCATCAGGAGAGAATGCAACAACATCGATGTCCTTCCTGTGGCCAGCAAACATTTGGATAAGTCGTCCTGACTTGGCATCCAAGAGTAAAAGGCCGCCCATCTCAGCGCCCACTGCGAGCTGTTCCCCATTTGGCGCAAACTTGGCACTCATGGCCACACGGTCGATATTGATTGAATGGGTATAATGACGCCACCCGATGTTGAAGATCTGGATGGTGTGACCCTGTAGTCCGGCAAGAAGCTTTCCATCAGGCGAGATGGCCACAACCGAAGTCTGGAAGAAACCTTTGGACATTTCAAGTCTCAGAACGCGGGCACTCCAGTTCGGTTCCTCCCTCGGCTTCATTACCAGCCAACTTGGCTCCTCGTGTCTGAAGAGTTGTCGTATCACGCTTCCAGTGGGACTAAACACGAGCGCTGCAGCATAAAGCTGGAGTGGTGCCTCCACAATCACTTGTAGATACGAGAATAGAAATCGTCGAGCATCTTCCACAAGACACCCGAGAGCTTCGGCTTGGGTGTCGCACTGTTCGACCGTCAGTCGATTCCTCCCTGCCGGTCATTTCACAAGGTTATCGAGGTACCTACGATAATAGTCTTGAGCTTCTGTACCCTGTCTGATCCTGGCCCAACCAGCTGCTGCAAACTGAGTGCTTCCAGCCAGTACAGGTATTTCTGTCTCAGGAATTGGTCAACGGCTTGGTCGTCAAGCTTGTTTCTACTTTGATTGAGCTGCTCAAAGTGGTCGATCCAGTAAAGACTGGAATACCTGAGTGGGGAGAGCGGATTGGGATTCGGGGGCGTGATATCCTTGATGGACACTCCCGGAGAGTTCAGTCCATACATATCCTTTCGAAGGAGCCTCAAAGCTTCCAGTGACCGTTTGAATACAAGACGATGTTCCTCCTGGATTCCGGACGGGAATATGGTCTCTTTCCCACTGCCAACAAGGAAATCTTGAGCCGACAGGTGCACAAAGTAGATAACGTCTTCTTGGAGGGTAAGAAATGAGCCACATTCGCCGATGAGATCCTTCAAAGCTTCTGGGCCGTAAGCCTGGAGCTCAGGCATAAGAGCCTGCATCTCATCTAGCGAGAGTGGCCGATACGCAACCCAAGCGATAGCAAGAATCTGTCGGCAGATTTCTGAATAGTCTGAAGTGACGATCTGTTCGAGCATGCGTTCGTATAAGTCGTCGAGACCGGTCCGGAGATAATCGAGCTTGGCCAAAGTCTCCCATGGTTTGACGACAGGACGGGCGAGCTCTTTGCACACCAAGGCCACCCACAGAAAGGTGTCGTTAGCACCGACGAGAAGCCTTTGAAGGACTGCCTCTTTGGTTTTCTCGTCGTACGGCTTGATGCGCGCTAACTCGTCAGTTTTGTGCCGAACAAACGTCTCCACCGCCCGGGAAATGGAGTCCTTGTTCAACTCGAGAGAAACGGCGATTTTGTCAGCAGGGCGGAACTGTCCCTCGATGACGGGCCAGTTGCGGCTCGAAACGATCCATTTGGCGCTGAATGACTCCGAGAGCTCAATAATCAAGTCAATGAGCTCTTCTCTCTCCACAACATTATGCCTCTGGTATGAGCACTCATCCAGGGCGTCGACAATCAAGATTGCGTTTTGCATGCATGGCTGTTGAAGCATGCTCTCTAAGATGGTCTTGAGGCTGAAAAATTCCTCGAAGCATTTCTTGCCCTCTATATCGTATGCCTCTCGGACGCAAGGCATCAATTCCAGGTGCTTCTTGCAAAGAAGCCAGATGAGGCCGCGGAGTGCCGGTATTGCACTGCGAAGATGGTCCTGAGTTGCCTGGCAGAAGAAGTACGACAATGACTGTTTGGGCTCCTTCTCCAGCTCATTTATTATGCCACAGAGAAGCATCGTCTTTCCCTTCCCAGGGTCACCCTTGATCCAAAGCAACCGAAGGTCTGAGCCTCTCCGGAATTGCTTGAACTCCTCGTGGTCTAGAATCCATCGATATGAATCTTTGAGTAGGCCGCCTTTGGTCTTCTCCAGTCTTTGCTTATGTGTTTGGGGGTTGACAATGTGCAGGTCTCTGAGACACTCGTTGTCTTTGTCATCATGATGCATCTTCAACAAGCCTCGGGTCTGCTCGTTGACGGCGGACTCGACCCCCCCAACAGCTGACGTTACAGCTTGAACATCTAGACGTAAATGTCCCAGCTTGTTGTCAATGTGAGCAAGTCGCGATTTGAGAACTTCGGAGTTCTTTTGTTTGATCTTCTCACGAATGGCCTCCTCAGCCTTCTTGATCGAGTCGATCTTCTCCTGCCAGTCATCAACCTTCACAACGTCCCTCACGACCACAGCAGTCCAGTGTTTCTTGTATAGGCAAACACTTTGTATCTGATACAAAAGCAGCTTCTTATAGAGGCCGATAATTTGCTTTTCGAGCAATTCTTGCAGTTTGATGGTGGATTCATCGGCCCCGTCGGCGTCGAGAAGATCTGATAACTCCCAATACCATTGGACTGTCTCAAGCACGTGTTTGATGCCATCACGGTTGATACCTGTCTCAGTGACCGGGTTCGTAATGATCTATTGGAATTAGTCAGAGTTTTCAAACAATTACAGAGCCACTCACCTCCATGCACGTTGTGATGCCCACCCATGCAACCGCAGCAGATGGCTCAGACTTGACCGCCAAGGCCACAAAGTCCTTGACGTTCTTAATGGGTTGCATTCCTTCTTTGATCTTCTCTTTAACCTTAAACTCCCTCTCGGTCTTTTCTAGTCCTTTGTCCACCAGTCGCTTCATCTGGACGTGCCTAGCATCCGCATCTTGCTTGATCACGTTGGTATTGTCTCCATCTAGTGGGGTAGAGCTATCATCACCAAGCTGGACAGAAAGGATCTTCTCGTAGGCTTCGACCAGGCACGGTTCATCTTCTTTGATCTTGTTGTAGGCGCCATTCCAAATTCGAGTTCGAATTGGATCCTCTGGGGTCGGAACGGCCGGCGAACGTTGAGGTTCTGGGGTGATTGACGCAGGGGTGGATACTGAGAGTTCGGCCTGAGACGGTGTATCCTGACCTGTTGCACCAGCTGGAGATGGTGATCTGCTGCTGAGTTTGGGTCGGAACACTTGGAGCCATTTGGGCTTCATGGCCGTAACAACGGTTTATGTCTTTGAAACGGAACACAAGATGTCACAGATGGCCTTCAGCTGAAAAAAAGGATGCGGGGTTTTCTATCATCAAGTCCTCCCCAATACCGATGTTCAAGTCAGGCTGTGAAGGCCATCGCTTCAAGCAGCCACAATATTGGCCGACCAATGATATAATAATGAGTGGATCTAGACGCTGCCTTTCTGGGATATGATTCGAGAGGCATCAAACAGGCAGCCTCGATGCGCAGCCTCTGACGCCTTCAACGTGGCTTTGCTCATGGCCTGCTTGTTGAAAGGGTGTGTACGCAAGACTAGTCCTTGACGGAGGCCTCAATCTGACTGCACGGGGTTGCGCAGGAAGCCTTGTTTGGGAGGGACCTGATAATTCGCAGCATCACATGGGCTGAGGTCTACCAAGTAATGTCGGGGAAAACCACACCAAGATCATAGCTGGAAAGAAAGGTATTTGACTGTCGATAAGATAAGGAGGAACGGGAAGGAGATCCATTTAAGCTTGAAGTATATCCGCATTAAGGTTCCCGTGAACACGTGCGCGACGTTAAAGTCATCTCTCCTCTCACTTCAAAAAGAATATTCCCTTTGGTCGTGATCGTTGTGTAGACATTTTATGACGAGTAGCTAACGGGTAGCCATGGTTGGTCGTAGTCGCAAGACCCATTACGCTCTAGCGACGCAAAAAAAGAACTTGATCACGCTGGGGATCGAACCCAGAATCTTCTGATTCGTAGTCAGACGCCTTGCCATTGGGCCACGCGACCGATGCGTCGAGGATTGAATATTTGCATTCAGGAGGTCTCGCTCCAGAGACCAGACGCACTCCGGAGTGGTTCACCGAGCCATTGTCGATGCCGATTTGACTGTCGGGAGATGGGACTTGAAGACAAGCCACACCCACAGAGCTCCGGGAATATTTGGAATACATTGCGCTGTTCTTTGACTAGCTGAGTATGTCTAGACGCTGTAGAAGTCCCTCTTGGTCCCACTCACCTCACCACTCCAATGCTCCCTTGTCTTTACCGCAAGCCACCCCAGAACAGAACCCCATGTCCACCTCAGTCACGCCCTTATCACCACTCAGACCTGCTGAGCAGGCGAATCTCCTCTTGGCCGCTTCTTCAAGTTTGTGATGCTGATTCAAAAACTTTCTCACCTGGCTTTGGAAGTACAGAGGACCCTGCTCCATCTTGGGATGCATCTCTCCGTTGATGAACACACCAGCGTTGAGGTTCTTCTGGGCGTTGTTGCATAGCCACTTATCCTCGCTCAGAATCCTCTTAAACATCTCATCGATTTTCTTAAAGTCCTCATCACTGGCGTTCTTGTGCCGATAGACTTCGTATTCCATCGAGCAGTGGTTGGCTGAGGTTGGCACACATCTCATCATGTAAAAGAAGTGCGGTCTGTACTGGTTAGCGACGTCGATGAAGCGAGGAGTCAACACTTACGATACAGTCATGCATGCGTTGGGGAAATAGTAGTTGCTGACGATTTTCAGGCCCTCTTCTTCCTGCTTTGTCGTGGTGTTGGCGAAATGCTCAATGTTTCCACCCTTGGGGTCGACCTTGTACGCCGAGAGATCCGCAACTGAACCAGCATCAGGATGCGCCGTCTTGCAATGGTAGCACTCGTTGTAGTTATCGGCCAAAGTCTTCCAGTTGTAGTCGCCGCTCATCTCCCAAGTGTGGTCAAAGTGATAGTCCTCAAAGTTGAAGGACTCATGTCGTGACATCTGGTCGATCTTGTGAAAATCCTGAGACCAGGCCTCAGGCTTCTTGGAGGCATCCAAGTTCACCCAGACGAAGCCTTTCGCATCCTCATGGACATGAATTGGAAAGAGACCATTGTCAGTCTTGTCGAATCCTTTCATGTCGAGATATCCGGGTGCCTTGGCAAGCTGACCGTTTAGGCCATACGACCAGCCGTGATATTTGCACGAGAGCACACTAGACTGGCCTTGTTCTTTAGTTACAATAGGAAACGCCCTGTGGCGACAAATGTTGTGGAACCCGTTGATCTTGCCGTCCTTATTTTTGACCAGGAAGAACTGGAAGCCAGCTTCTTCATATCGGATCCACGATCCGCTTTCCGGGAATCGGAGCTTGTGAGTCACTAGGATCCATTTCTTGGAGAAGATGGCTCGTCTTTCAAGTTCATAGATCTCTTGCGAGCTATACCAAGAGGCCGGTAGTGCTCGTGTCGTGGTCGTGAAAGAGTTTCGCCCTGCCGCACTCTTCTGGACAGAGATGGCTTTCTTGAGGAGCTTGACTACCAAGGCCAAGACGGCGGCAAAGGCAGCGACTGCTGAAAGACTTCTGCTGTCGAAAGAAAGGGACGCGGTGGGAGTCATGGTTGAAGGTGACAGCAATGGGAGATGGTGATGTTTTGTTGTCGATGGCTATTAGATTTACCTGCAACCAAAACCTTGAACGATAGGGGCCTTTTATGTCCCATATCTGTCTCGATAGCCCGAGGAACTTGTATTAATGCAGCTATGCGACTGGTGGAGGCATCGTGATCCCGGTCATGTGAGCGGAAACTCAGTCTCAAAGGATATGGCACATATCAGAGGCGGGGTTTACACGGGATAGCCGGGTGGAATCCGTGAGAGATCCCGAGGTAACCTGAAAATTGTGATGTTATCCATCAGTTCTCCGCGGTAGCGATGGCAAAGCAAAGGAGGCCACAAAGGGGACGTCAGTTAACTCTACCACATGTCTTGCCCTGACATGGAACAGCGTGACAGGTCAACAACACCTTCATGATTCCACAGATTCAAGTGAGATTTCAGTATTCAATTTAATATGTTCGCTGTCTGTGCTATCGTGGACACCAATACGTGTAGCTCATAGATTACTCATGTCCCACCAGTCCAAGTCGGTAATCGGGTTTGTGCTCATCCGCATCATCTGCTCCCAAGGCCCCCACAGCAGATCTAGACTGTTCCTGTCATACCCAATCTCTTCAATAGCCCCGGAAGGAGCCACATGTCTTTGCTCTTGAAACGGCTCTCTTGTGCGGGCCTCCGTGGCGGGACCATCCGATCTTGACGGTAGCCACTCTGGAGGTGACGCATAGTGCGCAGTGGACTCCCGCATATCGGTTGGAGAGGAGTGTATCTCAGACTCATTTGTTGCTCTGTATTCATCATCATTGAACCCTGTCTCACAGAGGTCTTTATCGTTTGCTGCTTCGCCGGGGTAGGCTGGGAACTGTGGAGCAGCGATGTCCATGATCATCCACATCAGAGACTTTTTCGCTGCAACCGGAGTCGCTCCCGCTTCCTTGCCGTTGGACGCACTAACGAGATCAATAAAGTGCTCCAGGGCGCGCGACTATTGTAAAATGTCAGCCAAAGACATGCTTCAACTAGGAGCACCAACCATCGTCGCACAAAGCGGCCAATGCGCAGCCATCTGAACAATAAGTCCCTGACAAATCTCCAAGTTGCTTGTCGCCGAGTTCTTCAAGGCATCATCATTGCTGCGCGTCCAGTACAGATGTAGCGTTCCAGCAATAGCTGCCGCCTGGGCAAAGAACGGGTCTGCCAGTTCGAGGCCTTTCTCGTTGGCAACCCTGATCAATCGGGAGATCCACGTGCAATGGCGGAGTGCTTTCTCAAAAGACCCCCTCCAGAAAGTATTTGACCCCAATCTCTGTTTAGAAGACTCGGGCGAGTACAGAAACGGGTGATTTAGAACACAGTGAATGGCGTGGTAGGTAACTTGTAGCCTGAGCCATGGCAGCCAGTCCGCTCGGTTCTCTTGAACCTCTTGAGGAGTGCGCTCCGGGAAGTTTACCATGTTGTAGCTCAACGAGACTGGGAATGATGTCTCGAATTCCAGAAGATCCGAGCATAGTGTAGAGTAGTCCGAGGTCGGCTGCCAGGGAGCCGTGATTGCGTCTTCAAAGCACCGTGATATATAGAGTCTGACCGCTCCCCATAGACTACTAATTCTCACAGAGTGGGACCAAATGTGTGGGAGAGTCTGCTCTCCCTCACGCTGAGACTTTTGAGGGAAAGGGGAACAGCTCACGGAAGCCTTCCATGTTTGAATGGTCGAGTAGTTCGGGCATTGGGCTTCCGCAGAAGAAGATGGGGCGAGGACTGGTAGCCCGTAGCATGCATCTAAAAAGTTGATGCTCCAAAATAGTTTCGAGTGCTCATCGGTGGTTGATGAGTTGTTCTGACCTTGGTGCCCGAGGGTCAAGTACTGCAAAATGTTCTTTGCCAGCGTAGTGTTGAGGCCAGCCAGGGGCACATCGCCAGCTGTTCGAAGTTAGCAGGTATGATTCCTTGGAAAAGTCCACTTACAGAGAAGATTGAAAAAGGCCAGGAGGCATAGAGCTTGAACACTCTGCAAGTCAACAGTCCCTTCAGCGACCTTGAGCATGATCAGTCTTCTGGTGGTGTTCCCGTAAAAGACTGGACTCCTTAAGTCAGTGTCGGAGAGTCCGTCGTCACCATAGGTCACACTCAACGCCAGGATGACACAGATGATCTCGACGCTGGAGTCTACCGTTGGTGGGGATTCGGTGTCGAATAACCATAATGGCTGACGATGCATCCGTGTGAAGTAGATCTCGATTGCCCTTGTTATGGTCCCTCTCGATAATCTGAGCCAAAGCTTTTTAGCCAGAGTCTAATGGGAGGGAAGATAACTCACAGTGATGTGGGGGGTGCGAAGATTGACGATGGTGAAGAGGCCAATGTAGTTGACTCTACACCGGGTGCTGAGCAGGGGGTAATGTCTTGTGTCCCTATGGGCCTATAATGCGTCGTTAGGACATCGCCCAAGTATCCACACCGGTTCGACCCCATATGCCCTGCCTGTCTTGACGTACTCTACCCTGCTGATGATCCTATCGAGCTTCTCTTCTAGCTGTGTAAGGCGGTTCGCCTAATGCCGTCAACGAGAGAACAGTGCATAATAAGAAGATTAACTGTACCACTCTGGTCTCAACTCCCGCTACAGCCTGCCCACTGTATTCTCCATTGGCGTAACAGCAAGCTTGGCCAAGTCGGGTGCAGGCTGAGCATCTTGGCTTCTGGCCTGGACAGCGTACCTTCTTTCGCCTGCAATTGTCGCAAGCTTGGGAGACGCGTCTGTAATTCCGTGCCCTACGTGTGTTCATAGTGTTCTCTGCTTGAATAGGATCAATTCGAAGTTGGGAGAGTGAAACCATATTCAGGTGGTTGAGGGGATGGACGGAGATTCCGGTCATGTGACCGGAAAGAATCCGTCTCGGTCCCGATCGGACATGCCAACGCCGGTGGATTGACGTACAGTGAACCACTCACTGGTCAGGGAATACGATTGTCACCCCGTCTCTTTCACCCGGATGATGACAGAAAGTCACGATTAACTTCATCAGGTACAGTTGGTAATCACTGGCTCAAGCTCGTCCGACAGGGTCTAAGCACGACTGAGGCTATCCCAATCGGGACTCCTCGGAGGTGTCAAAAGTATAGCCCGAAGAGATCAAGCAGAATGTGTCAAAGAGATAGCCAACTACTGTACTCCGCACTATCTCGGGGTCGGCCAAAACCACATCGTAAAATGTCACAAGGGACCGGCGTTGAGACGGGATCCCCGCCCGGGCCGAAGTGGGGACGGAGCGGGGACGGAGTGCTCGAGGCCGTAAGCTCGTATCAGAGATTCAATGGTAGGTGATGGTACGGGATTATCAATGATCAATCGGGGTTTAAGAAACTGATAGTGCAAGGCCAGTCTCTAGGTGAGATGGAGGTATTACGGGGAATAAAACAAATGGCTCGGTGCCGTTATCAGCACAGGGAAGCTGGTCAACTGGAGCGACAGGCATCAGTGAATGACACTTCGTCGTATACGCAGGGCCCTAGTCATGGCCTCAACGCTCCTTGTTGTCATTGTACCCATATTCATGCTTAATCATGGCATCAATAATCTCATTTCCCTCTGCGATGCTGTCCGGGTCCACTACCGGGCGCTTGTCAGCGATGCTTAAAGGGGAACTCGTTTGATGAACTCACTTCCAAGGCCGTAGCTGTACTGAAAAGCGGGGCGGTCTCCTCCCCAGCTATCCTTGATGACTCTGGAACGGGAGGGGGTTTCGCCGCCTGAGCTGGTTGTGCCTGAGCTCGTGGTAGCTGAGCTGTTGGTGCTTTGACTATTCGTCGACTGATTGGTTTGTTGGGAAGGCATCCTGGCGGAGCTAGCAGGTTGGTAGCAAAGAGAATTAGGTATTGCCCTCGTGTTACTGAATGGACGTTGAAGGGACACGGTTTCATCAATCAACAAGGATTGAGGGGCCAGGAGCAGCGGTGAGCTTCGCTTGAGCACGTGCTCCGCATCTCGCTCAGTGTGCTTCGGAACAATATTTTACCGGTCTCGATGATTGGCTCTCGTCGTTCAACACCACACTGAAGGTGAACTTTGGCGTGAACTAAGTTCGTGATAGTGGCATACCAAGCACATTAATCAACGCATGCTACTATTTACCTGGGACAAATATTGCAGATATTGGGGGAAAATATGATAAGTACCTAAGCTTGCAGTGTTATAGGACCCAACATTGCTCACGAACTGTAAGACTACGCGAGTTCAAAAAAGCAACATCTCTGTGAGTAGACTACCCTATAGCCATGTGTCTCCACATCCGGCCAGTCCTAGCATCGGCTATCTTACTCCGGCTACCAGATTCGTCAAGGGAATTACCGCAAAGAAGGTAAGAATAACGGCGTCTTTTTCGGTTGCCTACCTAGGCGAGATCCAATTGCTCACTTAGAGGCGGCTAGCAAGGTACGACAGAAATTCTCGCCCACCAGTGATGCACTTTCTAATAAGCAAGATACCAAATAGAAACAAGGGTAGCAGGTTCTTTCCCCCCAATCTATTTTTAGTACCCCCTCGAGGCGGACGGTAGAGCACGATGCTGATCGTGGCTCTGCTTGTCAACTCGAGAGTACTGAAGTATGGAACTGGCAGCCATTGTGTATTTATACTCAATAGTTAATGATAGATTTCTGATCAGACTTGTGGATGTCCAACAATGTCGTGCCTAGGTGTGGAAAGAGGTAGATAACTATTCCATGGTTTGGGCTCCACCAAGTCGGGTGCGAGTTACAGGCGGCCAGGTGCCCTATCGCTCAGGTGGGATGCACGAAGAAATATTAGCGATTTGGGCCCTGTAGGTTCGTGTTTAGGTGCCCGCCTAACATCTATGGGCTGGCCATCCATGCTCCGTGCTCTGCCGCTGTCGGCTAGCCCAACCACGAGTTTTGGCATACCTAAGGCTACAACATGTGAGTTGTAGTAAATGGTTCTCGCTATCGAGAGATGTGACGTGGATGGCAAGGAACGGGCGACGAGATAAGCGGCAGGCGAATAAGCAATAGGCGAAGATGAGGAACGGGCGAATGGGCAGTAGCGAATGCAGCCCCCAATACAGAGTACGTATCTGTGCGATAAGCTCACATTGCTGCTCACCCTGCTTCGCGGTCCTGATTACTGCTGTGACGGAGCGGAACTGTCCATGCTGTGAGGCCCCTTGTTTGGCTCTGGGTTTCGTGATTTGCTGGACCAGTTCCGCTTTGCGCTATTTCAACCCTCTTGCAGCAGCCACTGGCTGCCTTCCGAGGTAGCCGGGCAATGCCCCTGCTCGTGGCGTTTGGCGAAGGCAGAATATGCAGCCACTTCACAGCTGCTCTACGCAATCACAGAACGAGAAACGAGAGCCTGATGGGACATGTCGCCAATAACATTAGAGGCCAAGACATTCGATAACACAGAATTATGCAGTTATGTCGGTTTGTCTTGTCAAAAGCAGGCTGAGAGAAATTGATACAATTTTGGACTTTTCCCCTCGCATTGTTATTGTGGTCGTTTATCATGAGAAAGCAATCAACGTGATGTTTAACGCAAACATCCACTTCCCACCGGCGGCGCTGCTCCTCTTTATACGGGGAGTAGCAGCTGCCGAAGACTCGGCCGACTTTACGATGAATCTCTTCACTGATGTTGCTCCGTGAGTTATCAGTTCTTCCGTCAGACACCTGCTGATCTCTTGCTGCAGTATTCTTGCACTGTTCGGGGAACAGTTCGCTCAGCAGTATCTTAGCCAGAGCTTCACTTGGTTTGATCATTTGATCTTTGCGTGCGTTCCGCTCGGAATCATCACAGCGCTCTCAGGCGCCATCCGCACACGCGGCCCCAGACTCGCTCGATCATTCATCGGCCGTGCCCGGGAAAACCTAGCAACTGTTGAGATTGGCCTCATGTCTTCGGTATCTCACGAGGTATGCGAAATGTTCAATGGGAGTGGCATCATTCGAACTATGGGGCGATCCACGCTCGCACAGATCATGATCTTTCCGGATGAGTATGATGCTGCCCAGAGCGGTGCCTCCAGTGACCCGTCGTGCGGTATTCATACGCTCCAGACAGCACTCCAGTCCAAGACAAGGGGGAGACCCCTTATGGTTTACTCCAGTAAGTTTGCATTGGTTCTCTTCAGACGCGCCACTGGTGAGCTGACAAGCGTCTCTCCAGAGTATCAAGGAAAAACCTATCGACGACTTCGGAGACTGCTGGATCCAAATAATCTGGCACTTAAGTACCCGTACAATCAAATTCAAGAGCAGTTCGACTTCAAATGCCCACCAAACCTTCAGCTGAATCTCTCTACCGGCCAGTTTTCCCGCTCGGGCAAAATAGACGAGCTATTGTCTGCTTCTATCACGGCCGTTGCTCTCCAGCTCTCATTGCTTGCCATCGCCGCCGTCATGGCTTACCATGGCCGTACAAGGAGCGTACCTGCCCTACGGAGCAGTCAGTGCTTTCCTAGCTTGGGCAGGTACGCCTGTGCCCCCAAAAAGTCCACGACGCAGGACTGCTCCGTGCCCCGTGCTCGCTCCTGCCCGTGCTCCGGCTCGCGCTCCGTGTCCCGTGTTCCGTGCCCCGTGCTCTTCCCGTCGTACCTTCCACCTAAAGTTCCTCTAACTAATCTCAACCGAGCAATCGTTTCATAGAGCCTGGCTTTGTTTCTGAAGCTGTCAACAACATAACCAGATCCCGGGTTTTGCTGTCCCACAGAGGTTGACTACGGAGCACTCTGCGACCAAGAGTCGACCAGTCCAAGCTGTCTCGTGCCCCCAATCCACTTACGTCGTATTCGCAGCAGCACAAGAACGACCAAGTGGATATCAAGCCAACCAAGACTCAAATGCCGGTCCCAAGAGTCAGAATTCGGCCTGCAGGTGGCTTGCCGTGGTCATGGCGATCCGCCAGCCACTTTGACGGTGGTCGTGGATCTCATTTTTCCCTCCTTGTCAATGGCGTCCCGCTCGCCGTGACGACTGACCCTGTGGCTGCAGCTCCGGCAGCTTCCCCTAGTTGAGGCTAATGCTAAGAGATGAACCTGAGGCAGGGGAGGGGATCCAAGCGGGAACCCCAAGAGCATCAAAGCACCCTCAACTTGCGACGACGCACATGTCAACGGCTTCAGAGACCTACCGTTCGCCACAGCGTGGGACCCTAGCTCTGGACGGCTTTAACCTGAACATCCTTGGAGGGGGGCCTCAAATGTCCTTGGTGCCAACTGCTGGTCCACACGGCGGGCTTGTTTTGCTTCTGAGAATTTGTCGACGCCAGGCTTGCACTGGTGAGTTTGACTATCTGTCATTGTCCTTTGAGATGGAGATTACATGAGTCTCCGTGTTTCAAGGACTTTGATCAGAAGGGAGTCCCAAATTTTCCAGTATCACATCTCCGAGGAGCATCGGGCTTGGTCGACTTCTTTACTTGAATAGGAACGATCGAGGCTTTGATGGTTCAACAGGACGGAGCCTGGTGTCATGCCAAGACGCCCGCGTTCCACCGGATACCCACCGAGGACGGGTGTCGTCGACGGGTCCTCCTCCGTGCCAACCCAGCATCGCTTTCCCCAACCAACACATGGCAATGTTGTCAACCAGCATGAGAAGCTATGTGACGGGGTTGACGCCAGAGGAGCCATGATGATGACTCGTTCTAACCTAAAGGCTGCGAGCAGCTCAGGTCGCAGCCTGGTTTCAAAGGTAAACCCGTCGCAGACCCACGGGTTTACAGTACCCAGCGGCCCCAGGTGCCCGGTTCTCCATGTGCACGGTTAGCTCCGGCGTCAGCGAGAGAGATCAGAGACGGCAACTCCATCATGACGACGGCTCAGCCTTGACGGGCAGGCGGACAGACGGGACGTTAACCGCGGCCGGCAATTGTGCGGAAGATCTCATGAACCGGTCGAAATCGCCATGATGGACCAGCACCGGCTCCTCCTGAGCTACGATGTCATTCCTCGGCCCTTCTCTTAGGGGGTTTATTGACGTACGTAGTGCCATGGATCTTCACAGCTCAGCTCAGCTCTCCTATCGCTCAAAGCCGACGTGTTATCGGTACGAGAAAGAAGAGGACCGGATCATCATTCTACTCTAGTCACCCATCTCTACGGAGTACAATGCATCCATGTCTTCTGAGGGCATGCCCGGCTCCGCGGACATGGGAGTTGTGTCAATTGGGAATGAGATGCATTTCCGCAGCCAGCCAACCAGAGCGCCTGACCGGCCTAGACTAGGGAGGTAAAGTTGAGATGCTCCCGAACCACGTTGTTGGATTCGTGGATTGGCCTCAGAATTGGGTTCAGCAACGGCCCCTGTCCTTGATGCATATACATGAAGTAGTATCGTGGCCCAACACGAAATCAGCAACCCGATCAACACTTCCGAGCAAAGCAAAAAAGCAACACGTGTTGAATCCCCGACTGCAACTGCAAGCCCTTAGCAAAGGCCTTGATGGACGGACGGCCAAGCCAAGCCAGGCACCACGACACGACACTCCATGACAACTAGAGATGCCCCATCTCCGAACCCCAGGTCAATGTGGCTGGCAAATCATTCGCTACAACGAGGATTTTTTCCCAGTTAAGATTTGACGCCAGCCGCCACAAACTTTCAACCAACAGCGACTAGGAAGGGACCAACAGACAGAAGAGGGTGCCAAGGCCTCGGGCCGACGTTGCTCTCAAACTACACTGGGTTACATGCCCCTTGGGCAGAGGCAGAGGAACGCGGTAAGCAGGAGAATTGCTCCTTTGGGATTTCTGGTCTGACTGACGACTGAACTCAATATTGAGCCCTATGGGTGTCCCTTTTCAGTTTCTCCATTGGTTCAGCCAAGAAGCAGAGACGTTTCGGTGAGGTCAAGCAGTACTGATTTTCTCAGCTGGCTAGACTATGATGTAAGCTGAACTGCAACTCGACTCGTTCGTTCGCTCGCAAACCCTCCCTTGATACAGCCTAGACGGCCAGCTGAGAGACATGAGTCGAGGCCCACCATCCAGGCACCGTTTTAAGTTGTACAGCTCGTCATATTGTGTACTGGTTTGTTGGACAGGTTGTTCCTGCATGGAACAGGGCATGTGATACCCAAGTTACTCAAGACGTGCTCAGTCACTCCTGAATTGTTGATCTCACACGACAACCCATGTTTCAGCCCTGATGCCCCCTGCTGATTGCATCCCTCGCCTCGAGACCAAAAGCAATTCGACGAGAAGGGGAAGATACTTTTTCCCCAAGCTTGCACCGCCACATCAGATCGTCCCGCGTGTCGATGCGATGCGAGATCCCAACGTGTCGGGTTTCGACTAGCGCATCGGTTTCCCCTTGGCTTGGTCTCAACTCAAGACAACGCTTAATGCGCTATTACGCAGGAGGATATATTGCTTCTTTGTTGTCTTCCTTGGCCTCTTCTAGTGGCCGGTTTCCGAGATGATACGCACAACGGCGTCCTACTCGAAACCGGTGTACGCCTGTGCGGCCTCATGATGATTCGGCCAGGCCATCATGAAAGGGTGAGGGCCTGAAACAGGGATGCATGAGATGGTCTCCCAAGCCCAATTCCGAGGCCATGGCACGGCCTCGTGGGAAAGGGAAAGGAGTATGCATGACAGCTGGTGGTGCGTGAGCGCTAACAGGCTCTGTGGTTGTCTAGATCAGCCCGTCGAAGCGTTCGAGAACCCTCGAGTTACCTGCTATCGGTTGTCCCGAGGCGGTACTTAGTTGCGGCACATGGATCGTGCCACGGCCCAGGTACCTGAGCCACGCCGCGTTAAGTTGCGGAACAGAGCTTGCGACCGATTTGGCTCGTCCTCCGATCTGGGTCCTCACCGTCGGGACTGTAGTTAGCACGCACCGCACGCCTTCGGCCGACGGCTTTTGATATCTCACATTTTGACGTCCGGATGTTCGGCTTTCGCGTCCTTGACCAAAAAAGATGTGCTACCTTTCTGGGCAAATTAGCCTGTATCTTTCAGAATCTTCGGCAGTTTTTTATTTTATTTTCGGCCGTGGTATCCGCTGTAATGTCCGAGGACAATGTTGATCTCTCCGGGAGCCCTGAAAATCATCCTCGGACTCTCCCACGCGGACGATGTTACTCTATAGATTGGTTGGGGGTGGGAAGGGTTTGACAAGTGCCAAATCCCTTTTTTTTTCTTCTTCTTATCTTGTTCTTCACCCCTGTCGGCCCGGCCGATTGTTGTCATTTTTGGTACAAGGATTTGAACTTCATCCCTGCCTTCAGCCAGACTTGGACAAGAGTTTCGTGTACGTATACACAACTTTCTGGGTTACGGTTGCGTCAACGGCAGTTGTCCGAGCGTAGCATTCGTCAGTTGCACATCGTGGGTATCCCCAGGGACGTTGAACTGTAACGGCCTCGTGGGAGACACATGGCGGCCACTCCGCCAAGCAACGTGTTGATGGACTAAGGGGACCGATCCTGACAAGGGACACACGCACCCGGTGTCGGCTTCTTTTCTGGTGGCTGATGTTAAAGAAGCGGTGTCGAGCAACTGCCGTCGTTGTTGTGTGTGTTGGTGCCGGCCGGCCGGGCTGAAGATCGTCTGGTGTGGACATGCAGTTGATACTTTGATGGCTACGGTGAGGTTGGGGGTTC
>LWBZ01000075.1:0-36863 GCA_001633045.1 Fusarium metavorans
GGCCTGTCCTTCGGTCGCTCATCCTGCCACGAGGATCCAACTATGTCTTCAAGAAGACTCTGAAGGACCCTGCTAATGTCAACCACTGCGTCGAGACTTGGTTCTATGTCGGCAGTAGAGAGGACCGTGTCCTTCGCACCAAGACTCTCCTTTTGGACCAGATGCTGCACGAGCCCGCTTTCGACCAGCTCCGTACCAAAGAGCAGCTGGGCTACATTGTCTTCAGCGGGCCCCGAGTGTTCTCAACAACGTACGGTTTCCGCTTCCTCATCCAGAGCGAGATGACTCCCGAGTTTTTGGATGGCCGAATCGAAGCTTTTCTCAGGAGATACGTGGATACGATGCAGAAGATGGGTGAGATGGAATTCGAGGGCCACAAGCGAAGTCTCGTCGTCCGCAGACTGGAGAAGCTTCGAAACTTGGATCAAGAGTCGTCTCGTCACTGGTCACAAATCACCAGCGAGTATTACGACTTTGAGCTCGGTAAGCAGAGCAAACCGCAGTATTCAGGAGCATGCTAACTGGATGCAGCTCAACGAGATGCAGAGCAAGTCAAGAAGCTGACGAAGCCGGAGATGGTGGAATTTTTCAACAAGTATTTCGACCCTGCCTCGAGCGAGAGGGCCAGATTATCGGTTCATTTGCACGCACAAGGCAAAGCTGAGGGAGTGGAGAAGAGACAGGAAGAGGCTCAGAGGAAGGCCGATGAGGAGGCGCCGGCTGGAAACATCCCATCTGCCATTTCCACCGCCGTGGAAATCACCGACGTACGGGCCTTCAAGGCAAGCCTACCAGCCAGCTCCGTAGCCAGGGAGTACCTACACTCACTGCATTCCTTTAGTTATTGTCAACATGAGTCACGATGTGCAAGAGATGATGTTTCGCCTGCGTGTATGCTGAATTACCAGTCTCCCTACTATGAAGGCAGCAACATGATCCGAATGTAACACCCCTACAAGGCCCTCGCGCCGTCTCCCGTGGCACACTACTCTTTCTCAACAATCTTGATGCGTGCTTCATAAAATTGGAGCATCTGTGTCGTGTCAGTTCGGAAACTAAAAACCAATGGTGGGACGGAGGGGTGAGCAACCTTCTGTGGACACTTCTCGTAGATAACCTGCGTGCCATGCTTGGTCTCCTCGCCATTCTTCCAGACAAGATAAACAATCAGCTTTCCGTTTTTGTCTTCCTGACAATCGGTTATCATCTGAATCTCTTCCTCCCACGACCCCAAAGGAGGACTCCACTTCTCCGTTGTCGCACGCGATGTCTCGTCGGTAACATGCGCCTTTTGTCGTCGCAATCGCTTGGGCCTTGTGGTGGAAGCGTCGTTCACCGTCGGTGTACTCCTTTTGGCCCCAGCCGCCCTGCCTGGTTCCTGACGGGTTTTGGGCTTCGGCCTCCCGCCTATCGAGTTAAAATACTCGTCGAGTATCGTGCTGCCCGATACCCTCGAACAAACACGCTGGTAAGCAAACCGAAGGATAAAGCGGAGATACCTAATACCTACGTGAGATTCTTCTCAGGTTCCCAAGTCAAGTCTCTCTCGCTCTCGAAACCCTCCCACTTCACCTGAAAGACAAGGCCACCCTGATAAAATGTTAGCCATGGACGCAACTACCGTAAGCTTGGTGAAACACTATCACATTTCTTTGAAACCTATGGTTCTTGATCGTCTCCACGACATACCTAGGGTTCGTGAGCACGACAGGAAGGGTGTTGTAGATACACAGCGTACCAGCCACCTCTAAGCTCGCCATCAACTTTGCCTTCGTGACTCTCACCTGTGGTGACGACCTTGGGAGCTTCATCCATGTCACGGTCGACGATCAACCGTTGGCCGTGCGAGCTCAACCTTCCGCTTTCAGGAGTGGGAGCCGTATACCTGCCCTGACCCGAAGGTTCTCCATTGCTAGACACTGCAGCATATCAGCTATTGTCTTGTTCATCATGCGGCAGGAGCTGGCGTTGCAGGACCGGGAGCGAGATTGGCGCGCGAACGCATCGCGCTCCGCATCTTGCGTTGTGGCGAAGGTAATTCTGAAGAGGTAGAATCTCACCTAGAGGCATCCTGGAGACGTATGGATACCAGGATGTTGATATGGCGGTGTCTCCCAAAGAAGAAATTTCAAGGACGCTGTTCAAATGGATTGAGTTAAGGTCAGACACATTCCGGCGAGGTCTGGAACCTTTTATCTCTCGCCTCTCCAATCAAGATGCCTATGCTGACTCAGCTCGGTGTCACAGAAACTGGGGGCCTTGCGTTGGCTCGGCCCTTAAAATCGAGTCCCGGCGACCTCTGCATGTGACTGGCTGGCCGTGTTGTTGGCTTCCGTAGGGTTACCCTTGTCAATGTCGGCGAGGTTCATGGCATCTCTCCTGGCGGACCATGTGAGTCAACCAAAATGAGAGTCCAGTGTTAGGAGGAGCACGGCCTGAGGAACGCGGTACACATGCAGGTCGCATAGTTCGCCAGTCTCTAGGGGTTGTGCGTCCGTGCAGCCAGTCCGCACGTTTATGCCAGAGGATGTCTCTCGAGTTCAATGGCTAGCAAGCCAACCTGCCTGCTACAGTAGATCGAAGGACCCTTCGGCATCGTTGTAGAGGGGCATGCATTGAAAACTTGACCGCGCTGATCCCGACGATGAACCATAACTCTCCGAACCTGAGTGTAATTGCAGCACCGAGGTTGACACTCTTGCAAGCGGAAAGGTTGACTTCCAGAATTGAGCACATTACCGACGCGCCCATCACTCGCCCAGAGTAGCGCGCCTGGTCCTCTGCCGACATCAACCCAGCTCGACTGGTGCCTCTAATCTGAGTGGCAACCGGACACCAGCTGTCTGCTTCCGGGTCATCACCTCCCTGATGAATCTGCATGAGAGCGACAAGCATGTGTCTGAGCTTCGCGTAGCGGCGACAAATCATTTATCGCCTGACTGAGATGCTCAACGCCACAATCATTACAGCCCTTTTAATAACAGTGGCTGGCAGGTCTTTGACTGTGTAATAGTGCTGTGTGTGATGCACATCACCAGAAATGGGACCTTTTTTTTAAATATTAAAAAAAAACATCTATGTAATAATACAAACATATCTTACAAACGTATCTGATCAATTTCGGGCCTCCAAATTAACTACTCACAATGATGCCCAAGCCTTGTCTTTGCCTCATTGTGACTCCTTAAATAAGCGTGGCCCAACCATGGATAGAATTTGTGTACTGGAATACTGTTTCTTCCGTCTTCTAATCCAAAGGCCTTGTATCTGACCTGTTCATGTCTTGATGAAACGTGCAAGTGGGGTCGAGGAGTGATGCTCGACACGAGGGACACTGCGGTAGTTGTCACCCTGAGGCAACTCCTTCATGGAACCTGACAGAGACTGACTGCATAGGGATGCAAGGCACCTTGGCTTCATGCCCCCCACCAGACATGTGTGACGAAACGAAGGCCTGATACCGTATCACTGTGGAAGGAGGAGTCAAGCATGCAACATTGTGATGGCCGGGAGTAGTCGTGCGAGGAGTGGCTGTTGAGGAAGGAGGCGGCAGGGCCTGGTGGACAGGCCAGTGTGCAGGGTAGGCATGGGCATAGGTATAATGTGCATTTTCTCGAAAGGCCAAGATTCTCTCTTGCCAGCTAGGAAGCGTTTTAGAATTTGTGGAGAATGAGGAGGGTACCCACGATCGCATGATGCTCTGGGGAGGATGTGGCACCGTGCTGTGGTCCATGGGTATGTCCATCCGGCCCGTTTCCCCTCCTCCGTTCTCGTTCTTGATGCAAGGTTCGGGCGGGGACGACGACTGCAGCCCTGGAGGATAATGAGTGTCGAAGTCCAACGACTGTGCGTACCACGGGCGCCGCTGGATGGCGGGCAGGGGCAGCTGCCCCGAAGAGAGCAGGCTCACACGGCTCGATACTTGCGAAGATCCAGGGTCAGAGGTCTCTGAGGTGCTTCTGGGCACTGGAGGAGAGGGACATGTGGGCGCAGGGATACCCCTGAGAGACTGGAGACGGCGCTGCTGGCGCTTCTTGCAGTTGTATTTGCCAATGCCCCAGACGTCGAAGTGCTGCCGATAGGAACGAATGCTATGTCCCGAGTAGTCGTCAGTAGCCCTTTCTTGGATACTGTGTAGATTCTAAGAGAGTGGAGAAACTTACGAGGCCTCAAAGTTGTACTCAGTCTTCATAATGCCCCGTACATCCTCGAGCGTCCTACCCTCCTGGATGTATAGCTTGGTGATTGTTTGACGGTGCTCTTCCCAGGCCTTCGCCACCATCTTTAGCTGTCGATGAGAACTCGATCAGAAACTTGGGTTGTTTTGAGGAAGGAGAGGAGAAGAGTGTTTTCGTGTCGACGGGAGGAGTTTCTCGAGTTGCCCTCTGTCTCGATCCTGTGAGACAATGATGACTGGGGTGATGGTAAGATATTCCACGGGCGTTGAGGTATGACAACGAGATGAACCGAATCTTTTTGCCTTCCCCTTTTTCTGACCCTTTTGAGTGGTGCTGAATATGAGCAGCGTCGGGTACTGTAGTTCTTCAAAACACTGACGCGGGAGCAATGGCAGGGTAAAAAAAAACGAGTCGAGCAAGGATCAGAGGCGTAGCTCGCTATTGAGAGAAGATCGCATACGTCTAAACTGAATAAAAAAAGATCTCAGAGCTTTATTAAGTACTTCGAAGAGTCCCGCGTGCCCTTAGAGCCTCGTTCCTGCAAAGGGTGGGAGGGGAAGGCTTCGCGAGGCAACTGCAGTAGCGAGGCAGACAAAGAGGGGGGTGGTTGAAATGTAGACCTGTGTTTTCGCCTTCTTGTTTTTCCACTTTTGACCATGTGTATCCTCTTCTGTAGGACTTTCGAGATGATTGAGGTTAGCCAGGCTTGTGTTAAGGCAACACACACCTTGACGGGCCAGGCTGGTTGGTGGTGGCAGTTCAACCTTATCCTGCTGCCAAATGTATCATCCATGATCATCGTAAATCCCTTGATACTCTCAGATGAAATACAAATTAAAGTGCGGTTCACATAGAAGTGGGAACAAGGTGAGAAAAGAAAAAGAAAAAAATCCTGCTTGGCTTGGCTAGGCTGCCGCTGAGCTAGCTAACGCAAGGCGACCAAGCTACAGGGTTAGTGTCCCTTCATCTGTGATGGGATGCTGCGTCCTTGACCGCCCCAGAGTCTGATCCTAGCTCACAACCGTGATCGCTATATTGTCTCCCCTGCAGCAGTAGGCTTTGCGGTACACATCCTACACAGGGGGTTGGGGTGAAAGACAAATCCTCTCCTCTCCAGTGTGGCACTTGCTCCAGTCCACAAAGGCTGACAGCAAAGTGGCTGCTGTCGAATGCAACTGATCATCCTGGCCTCCACACGCGGTGAACTTCCAACCCGCGGCAAGGTACACAGTGGCGACTCGATCATGGTAGTGTGTCTATGGGTGTGCTTTTCCAACCTTGGCCATAAGATTGTAGCCCTAAGCCACAGTGGATTGTCTTGCATGCGACGCTGCTCGGTTGAGCAATGGGGAAAGAGGACTTTATGAGCTGAAGTTATGGTCACCTCCACCTTGTCTAAGCTTGACCGGAACAGCCGGACGGTGTTCCGACCCTTACAGCGGTTTGCCGTCGCCACTTGTACAAGTTGTACATGGGTCTCGCTTGATCTTAAGCCTTGTTGTCCCCTCTGCCACCTCAAACCATGGCCGGCGGACACCATGAGCAAGACTCATAAGCAGCCACATATCCGGGGATGTCGTAGAACACCTTAGATTCACGGACAAGGCGTCACAATTGCCTGGCCTGTCTGCTCTTCGCTCCACTTTCAGCGCCTTTCAGTATCTAACCCCAGCTCTCCAGGGTTAGCTGACCACCTCACAAAACCTGCACTACTTGTTCTGTCAAGTCACAATACAGCTAAATGTCAACGCCGGCGGTATGTGGCCTGCCTTGCCCCAAGCCTCGACCTTTCTTCTAATATAGTCTTTTCATTTATCTAGCAAAAAGCCGATCTTGCACGGATAAGGGATAACCAAAGGAGGTCGCGAGCCCGCAGAAGAGAGTATCTTCAGGAACTCGAGCAACGCCTCCGAGTCTACGAACTCCACGGCATTGAGGCATCATCTGAAGTCCAGCAGGCCGCCAGGAAAGTGGCCAAGGAGAACCTTCAGCTTCGGAGCCTCCTCAACCGATACGGCATCACCGATGATTACATATCTAGTTACTTGCACACCGGCGGCGTGGCAGCCCAGGCAGACCCGGCGCCAATCCCCCACTTCCCCTCGAGCAACCCCAGCGACGCTGTTCAGTCGCTCCAGCACGTTATAGCGCCCAGGAGACCGGCTCCTCTCGATCCCGGTGTCTCATATGTTGTGCCTCCACAGGAGAGTCATGAAATGCCCAGTACTAGCGTCTCGATGACCCTACAGAAAGCTTTCCAACTCAGTCCAGGAAGTAACCAACCACTTCCTCGCCACGTTCTTCCTTTAACGCAGTCGGTACCATCTCATATACCCCGGCAGCAGCAATGTTACCCGGCTGCTCTGGTCACTCAAGCGCCACTAATTGGAGCCCACGACTCACCTTCAGCATCCGCATGCCTGTCGGATCACTCACGCTTGCCCTCGAGCGAGTTTGGGGAATTGCCGATGAAAAGTTGGCCATATTCCGCAGGGCTATGTTAAAATCTGGCCCTCTTCGAAAGAGATTGTAGTTTATCCCGGAAATATAAAGCGATTATTTTAGTCTCTCTCGCATGTTCAGTGAAGTTGCTGACATGGCTCTCTCATTCTTCTTCTCAAAGCTTGCAGGCAGTCTGTGAGTTGGCTCTCCACGTCGTCAGCCCCCGGTAATGCAGCTATACTACGCAAAGAATCCCCCCTTCTCTCTTAGTCAGGGCTGCTACGAGCTTTTCCCACCAGGGATCCCTCTCACAAATGGCATCTGGTAGAACCTCGGGAACCGTTGGCGTCTTGATATCATTGTCGATCCAGCACCAGATGCGCTCCAGACTCTCTAACAACGAAGGAACGTTCTGATTCGAGCTCATTAGCACCTCAGCCCTGAGGAAGTCATAATGGATGCAAAAAACACCTGACTTACACTTCGAACCGGTGTCTTGATGACTTGCCTAAACCATGTTCGCGACATCTTCTTGTAGTCTAGGTTAATGGCGAGCAAACCCAAGATGAATACAGGCACGAGGGGTGCTTGTGCTGTGAAATACGGGCCTGACGTAGGTATGATGCGAATGCATCTCGCGAGGTCATCCATTTGGCCGACAACCCGTGGATGATTTCGGGGCAATCTTGGGTTTATGTCAGCGCCGTGGGCCTTCTGAGCCAAGGCAGCAAAGATAACAAAGGTACTCTGATTCAGCAGGGCTCACGCGGTCCTTACCTGAGAAGTCGGCATAACAGGTAGATCATTGCTGTGATCCTCCATGCTTCAGCTGTCACCTCTACCACTTCGACTTTTGATCCGGCGATCATGACGGTCGACCTGCATCTGATCCGTTCGATCGGCTGACTTGCTTCAGCCATCTCCCCGGGTTTATATTCACGGCTCCACTGTTGGGTTGTCTCGAGACCGCGGAGAAGGTATACGGGTGTTTTCTGGAAAACAATACTCTCTGGCTTTTGCATAAGGTAACTGACACAATACGACACATGTGCTATCCTATGCATTAGCCTTGTCGACAACCCGCATCCACCACGGATCTCCAATGTCTCTTGCTCATTGCCGAAAAGTAGCCAGTCAAACTCCGTGCTCTGTTCCGGTAGGCTGAGTGGATCTGCGTCGGGGAGAGGGGCGAGTAGCTGGGAAGAGATCACGCCACAGCCGACTATGGCAGACAGGGCATCGCGGAGATCACTGCGTTGACCACCAGGATTTGTCTGGTGCAGAAAGTGTTTGCATTGCTTGTAGCCTTCCAGCCAGGATGGAGAGTCAGGTTTTCCATGGCGCTGCTGGACCTGAACAACCTGAAATAGCGTGAGAGTTGACGGGCAGTGTTTGGGATCACTGCTTACATGTATTGTGGAAAGAATGACCCCGAGGGCTACGAATTCCTCTCCTTCCCCAGGCCCCTTGCTCTTTAGGTCTTCAAGCAGCCCTTTATAACACTCAGCAGCCATTGTGTAACGACGACAAGCTGCTTCCCGGATGCGCTCATCTGCGTTGTAATCGTAAATGTATATACCAGCCAAGCACCCGATAGCGCTGGCAATCGCATCAGAAATAGCTGTGTTCCTACATGCCTGCGCTAGGATTATGGGCCATGGGTTCGTCTTTTCAAGAACGCTCCTTCCGGGACACCAATTTTTCAGGTCTGTCATCAGCGTCAGTATTTGATCCTGGGACTGGGGTGAACGGGAGACTATTTTGTCGTACAGAATCCGAGTAGCTTCTTGTCAAACCCGTCCTTCTGACTCTGGAGTCCAGAATCCGGTGACGGAGTGCTCTGCGCGGGTTGGATCTGAAGTTGGGTACATGTTTGCTGACTTGTGATGTTTGTTGGTGACACAAGTGTCCGGTCTCTTTCGGTTGTCACCGATGATGTAGATCCACTTGCTCTATGGGGCGGGTTATGTGAGACCGCAGTCTTCGTCTTGCTCGCACGGAATGGCAGGCGCTCGGAGGCAGAAGTGTTGGACGAGGGCCAATTCAGCTTGATGTAACCATCTATTTTACCGTCGTCTGGTCGAGAGTATAGGGCGTCGTGCTTGTGTATGATATCCGGTGAATTTTCAGGCAGAGGGAAAGGACTATCGAGAGGTTCCACATCAGGCGATGTGGCTCGCCTAGACTCCGCGTTCAACTTTGCTGTTCCAGGGGTTGGTCTGGGTTTTAATCGACGTAATCGACGTTGGTGAGGGGCTTGTGAAGGGGCACGCGAACGCTTGCTTCTTAAGGCGGGAGGAGAGTCTGGTCCAACTACGACGTTTGTCAGCAGAATGGTCTACCATCCTATGCCTCAACTTCGACTCGCTTGCATGCAACTGATGAAAGCTCTGGGCTGTTAACGGTGATGTAGGTGGTGACGCGACGACACAATAGGCAGAAGGCGAGCAGACAGCTTGACATGGTTCGCATACTCACCTTGATAAAGCAGTACGGTAGAAGGATTGGTGGATTCAGCAAGGCGAAAGGTCGAATCTGGCGAAGCTGCTGGTGTCAAGGGCACGACAGGGAAGCCAAAGACTGGGAAGCCCAATCCAATGCTGTTGCCATAGTCGTCACCGTTGTTGCCCTTTTGGCCATCCGCCCATGTAGGAAGGCCGTTGATACATCCAGAGTCAAGCCTGGCGCGCTTGGGACACCTGGTCAAAGCATCGGGGCTTGTCAAACACTCCATGAGAACCGACCGTCGTCGCCCTGACAAGGGAGCTAGCGATAAGAGAGCTGAGGTCGGTTTAGGGTGGGACGCGCTCTGTGGGTTGGAGCTGGACAGCAATCACACCGCCAGGACCACCGCTGGTCGAAGAGTTGGTTCGCAGGAGTAGACAAAGTGCAATTTCTGGGAAGAAAAAAGACCGGTGAGAATTGAAAGGTGGATTAAGACGAGGGGACAAAAAGGCAACCGCAGGAGAACATGGGTTTATGCGAGGTTCTGAGCTCCGCCTGTCAATAGCAACGATGTACCTATCGCCATCTTGCTGTCGACAATCTCTAATCCTCAAGGCTAGGCACAGATCAAGGCATTGCTCAAGGTATCGATCGAAGGAAAGCAAGGGTGAGACCAATCGTGCCCAATCAGACGGATTTAGCGCGACGGTGCCAAGAAGACCCACCGAAACCGCGACTTTTAGCGCGACGGTGCCAAGAAGACCCATAGAAACCGCGACTTTTAGCGTGACGACCAGCCCAATCAGACAGATTTAGCTTGACGATGCCAAGAAGACCCACAGAAACCGCGACTTCTAGCGCGACGATCAGTGTTCGGGCCCTGACTATCAGGCAAACTGTCAAGGGGTCAAGTCGAGGAACATCGGGTACATCGCGCCCGACACGTGATTCCGAAGAAGCCGGCACGGAGGGAGTGCCATCTCTGCGCCGATGATGAGGTCGGCCTGATTTACAAAGCGAATTCCGGTCTTCTAGCTAGCTCACACACACCCTTCAAAGGGTGCCCCTGTCGGGGCCTGATGTACCTAATGGAGCATCCTTCGTCCATCTACATGAGTTACACCGTGGCCTCGTCACAAACCCCTCACTCCCCCGAGACAAAGCCAACCAGAACAACCCACCAATAGAGCATTCGCTTATCACATTGCTGGACAGCCTTTTTCTTGATGCTCCCAGGCCCCTTTCTGATATCACAACAAGGGACGGGGGCGTACTCGCCACCCAAGCATGCCGGGGACTGGCAATGGTAACGCGGGATGGCCAGCACTCGGAACGGAGGTTTTGGCACGAATTGCACCCACTGGCAGGCTCCCCACCGGCGCACCTCATGGTGGGTACTATCCTAGATGGAGCTCGTCTTGGCGTGAGAGTAACGATCCCACAAGGTAGCGGAGGCAGGAGGCATAATCTCAAGGGGAGCTTGAATGTGTAGGCTTTGACCTCGTATTGGTTTCGCAGCTCTGTTTCCATCTGGGATTTGAGTTACCGCGCTGCCTGTCTCTGCCTCGTTGCAGCGTCCTTCTGAGTTCATGACCATACTCTCTCTTACGACCCTGGCACTTGTCATTAATGAGATGGTAGATGTTGTGTCTCCGGGGCAGAAGACCAGACATCGTGAATATTCCCTTCGTTAACATGAGTTCTGCTGGATGCCATCCGAGATGCCTGGCCAGAAATCGTGACGAGTAGGTAGTTCCCAAGGGACAAACCGGTTGTGCTAGGTTTATGTTGGCAGAGGAGAATGCTGTGTAGCCTTGAAGGGGGTAATCTCACGTCTGGTAATGTGCTCAAGGGTTTTGAGTGTAACCAATTTATATTGATAGTTGAGGTAGCTGGTGCATGAGAAGGTGCAATGAGTATGTTCTACATACTTGAGGTTCTCCTACCGAGTCTCCAAATGGTCGGTCCAGGGTAGGACCACCGGGACTGAACTTCGGTCCTACCGGTCCCAGAGTGTGGGACTCCGGCCCTGCCTTAGTGATCATTCTGCCAGGCTTTCCCGCCTGCGCCCTGTCATGGCCGTGACAGAAATCATGACTTAGGGCCTACATGGGACAACTCCGCGATTAGAAAGGGCTTCAAAATACATGACGCAAGGCTTCTAGACACGCATACGGGCATGTAGAAGGTCAGTTGAGATACCATCCATCTTTTCCTCAGTCAACGGCCCTTTCTCAGCTGGTCTAGCGTCCTGCGGATAGGAATAGAAACGATTCACCATTGTAAATCTCGCGCCCCGTTTCGATTCAACCCATCGGGCTGTAAAGTTGCATCTTCATGACTAGGTCGCCGATGGTCTCGTCTCTTTTGACCTGCGCAGATGATTAGACATTGCATCAGTGCGCCAATGGCGAAAATTAGCCATACCTTGACGTAAACAGAATCCCCAAGTCTATCGGCCGGCATATCCTCTTGTACCTGCACATCGGGGGATGAACAATGCTGTAGTTCGTTCTCATGCTCCAAGACCAAAAGTTCCGAGCGGGCGCGCCGCACCTAGCAAGGGTCAGTGTGGTTGCGTTGAAAGCGAAATAAATCACTGACATTTGACGCAAACTGGACGCGCTGTTCCTTGTTACCAGGAAAGCCCTTGACGAGGACGTATCGAGCTCCTTGAAGATGTCGCTGCTCAATCTCTGCCCAGAGGAGATCTACTGCCGGCCCGTCGGTTACCAGATCGTCACTCGCCTGAGAATCACGGCGATGCCGTGCTTCGGGGGGGTCTGTTGAGTCCCCATGTAGAGACCCGGGCCAAGCAATGAAGTCGATTCCAGATTCCTGGCAATGGCGAACACAGTCCTCATCATCGAACGGCAAGTCCCCTACAGATATTAGCATCATGGATGGACCAGCAGACATGAAACAAACCAATAACGACACTGAGAGGAGGCCGTTGCTCCCGCTCTGAACGATACGCCTCTCGATATTGCTGCAGCCCAGTCAACCACAGCTGGAGGTCTGGCTCAAATATTTTGGACTTGAGATCTTGGAATTCTTCCAGGTCCACGCCGGGAAATTGCTTCTCATAACCCACAGCCTGGCTCAAGCACTCTAACTTGTCAGCCTGTTTAACCCACCTTCCTTCGGGCGATGCTGGATTTTCGTATTCAAGCCACATGTCCCAGATCAGTTGTGCCGTATGTTTGTCGTACGGCTCGAGATATTCCGTGATGATGCGCAGGGCGCGGGCCTCGCGTTGCCTCTTTTGCTCTGGAGAATGTCAGACGGATCCACGCATTGATATGGTTTCTTACTCTTATCAACACCATCATGAGGTGTGATATCACCAACCAGACATTCCGCGAAATCATGGACAAGTCCCATCACGATGCACTTGTTCCGGTCTAAATGGGGCTTTTCTCGAATTAGGGCAACCACGAACAAGAACAAGGCGGATGTCAAATGCGTACTGGGGCAAAAAGACACAGGACTGCTAGCCCAAAGCTGTGGCTGCCAACGCTCTCGGGATGTTCTATCCCCTTTCTCCGCCAGCCCTCCCGAACCAGACTCTTCAATCTATTGATGAAAGACGTGAAAGCCAAGGGAGTTTGTTCTAGCAGATATTGGAAAGCTTCCGCGACAGTCGCTGGGTGGCCTGGAATATAACTCAGCAAGCTGAATGAGCTACCGTCAGAGCTCATAGAGAAACTCTCAGGGTCCCAAACCTAGATGATCTGAGGTCAAAGCCCTCTTGTCGGCCGTTGCCTGCTTCAAATCCTCGATCCCGATCTGGACTTCTGACGCAAGTTTCTCCGTTTGGTCCTGGGTGAGAGGCCAGGAGTCCTGTCCGTGGAGTTTCAACCTCAAATCGCTGAGGGTCGTCTTAAGTCGTTGCAACGGTGGATCAACGGCTTTGCTGTTGGGTAGAGGGGGGTCGCCATCCCCCCAAAGCTGGAGAAGGTTGTCCAAGGCGACAATCTGATCTCGCAGGCGAAGGCGATGAGCCGTCTTGCCCCGGAAATTACCGATAAGGGCAAAAAGCTCAGCCGAAAGTTTGGAGATGTTTTGCACTGTTGTTGCCATTTTCGCTGAATGATTGACGTCGACAACTTTGCGAATGCCGGTGGGGGTTCCGAGAAACCCCACTCCTTGTAATGGCTCGGAACAACATACTTGCGGAGAATCTCCTGAAGCCTCCGGCTGATTCCCCTCTTGTGGGCACACTTAACTCACCACCGAGATAAAACTGCCTCTAAACCATGTCGTCTTCGCCGCTGAATGCTATCGGTATGCATGCAACTATTATGCCATTTCTTGTGCTGACAGTTTGACGATCCCATCGCCGGTGATGCAGAGAACCAGAAAACCTCGCCGGACGCCTTTCTCACCTTTGCATTCAACGCAATACAAGCCAAGGAGAGGAAATGGACGGGATGTGAGGGCTCTGGCCTGGAGTGCGGCTCCTCTTCTCCTTGCTCTGCGTTCTTCCATGCTAACATCGGACCAGGCAACATTACTCTATCGCCGGCCATTCCTGGGTGATGAGCATGCTATGCTTTGCCCTGCCTCCCGAAACGAACGTGAACAAACTGCACTGCGTAGCAATGGCTATTGTGTATGGAGTCGCCAAGGTTTCTGAGAACCACCTGGCCCATGACGCCGAAAGAGGACTGTGGCAGGAATTCGTCGAAAGCTCAAGTCCGGAAAGCAAGGTGGTTAAGGAGATTGAGAAGATCTCTCTACTCTTGCTGATGCTGCATTTCGACGAAGCCAACTCCCTCACCAAGGATATTCAAGGCCTGACCAAGCTGGTCAAGGACGTGGTGACCCTAAGGCATTGGATTAATGAGATCGTTGACATTTTGTCGCAGCCTTGGTATAGAAATGAACCGGCGCCTGTCGACATCTTAGGGCGAGACAACCAGGTGTGGTCGGTTGACGTCGCACTTGAGGCCCTTCCCAATTTGCGCCGCATACTACACTACAAAAGGGGCTCTGTCTCCTTCGCTGCCTTTGCCTTCATTGTCAGTCAAAACCTGAGCAGGAAGCGCAAGGGATGGATACGTCATGGCATAGAGTGCGTTCCTTCATCCACATGACGTGGGGTTTTTACTAATATGTTGAGCAGGGAGCCTGAGTCAGTTGCAGAACACTCCTGGATGATGGCAGCACTCTGCTTGACGTTGCCAGGGGTGCCAGAGGTGCCAGAGGTGCCAGAGGTGCCAGAGGTGGACATCCAATGCTGTATGGCAATGGCTGCGCTCCACGATACGGCGGAAACATTGGTTGGCGACATCACCCCTGCAGACAACGTTCCCAGGCCCGAAAAGTATTGGCGTGAGCAGCTTGCTATGGAGTTAAGTACGAACCACGTTTCAGACTCTCGGGTGAAGCAGTGGTGGATAGAGTTTGAATCAGGAGAAACTTCGGAGAGCAAGGTAGTGCAAGATATGGACAAGATCGAGATGATGATACAGGCTCTTGGTTACGAGAAGAAGAATAACCACGAAAAAAGTTTGCCAGAGTTCATGGCGGCCATCAATAAAGTAGGGGTATTGAAGGGCATGGCGCGAAGCGTTGTCGAGGAACGGGAAAGGTATTGGGGCGGAAGAACTATCGAGGCCGTGGACATGACGGTTCAGAAGGAACAAGATGCCTACTATGGATGATAGATTCAACAAAGACTCTGTGGTGTTCTCTATGGCCACATGTCTATATGGGACTACCTCAAAACCAACATGTGTGAGCCCTGTTGTTGCTTCTGGCCGCCAGAACTGAGATCGGTTTCTGAGATCGGTTTGCAGCCAATATGGGTTGGCCGATCACGTGATGATATACTCTTGCTGTGTAGAGCCTTCGCGCCTAATTGGTCGAGCAAAGCCCCTTTTGTGGGCCGCTCGAGATTGACAAAGCCGACCTTGTCCCGCTTCACTCGTAGAAAAATCAGGCTCTTCATGGTCCTCTTTCGTATGCTCGGTCGGTGTTATAATAGCTTTTCGTCACACCTCCTTCTCAGCTGAAGTTGTCCCTACCATCACAAACAAGGCAACAATTTGAATGAGTCGAGAAAATGGACGATGAAGACCCGCAGTCCCCCCTCTCGTTTCAGGCCTATGTGCCCCAATACACTTTGGATGTATCCCCCCAATCATTGCTTCTCAACCGTTACGAGAGCCTTAGTGCCCTTGTCAATGAGTGCCCAGACGCAGGTTCCACACAACCGCCATCGCTAGACTTGCCATCCACCTTAGCGAGCCAAGGCAGCTGGGCGCCTGAGCCATCGCCTCCCTGGCATCTGGAGGCGCAAGACGCACCGGCGCTGACCCAGAGAGCAGCATTCACCGAGGCCCCGTTGGCCGTCGCAGCCCTGGAGATTATTCAGAGCCCAGCGAGCCAGGCTGATGACGATTTTCAGTCTTCCTCGAGTATTCCTCAAAACAGCCAGCTCCGCCAACCCACACTCCCCCCTGATCCAACTGTCGAACGGGGGATCGGGACGATGGACACAGCCGGGCCGTTGAACCATGGGATTAGCACGATTCCATTCAGGGTGCGTAGTCCAGAAGCAGCCGAGCAATACTCTCCGTCAGTGGCGACCAAGAGTAGATGCATAAGATGCTGGGCGAATCGAAAAAAGGTATTTGTCGCACTGCCCCTTAGTCCCTCAACGTCCCCATCTTATTGACGTTTCTGACGGAAGCGAAACTTTTTTATTTAGTGTGAACGCCTAAACAATCACTTGTGTTGCCTACGGTGCTCAGAATCGCGCATTTCGCCGAATTTATGTTCGCCGTATCGAATAACATATTTCGAGCCTTTCCGAAAATGTAAAGTTCATCCTGAAGCCCTACCTGTGGCCAAAGCCTGGCATGCTGATATATCGGCAGGGCTTAATGCAGAATACGAAGCATTATTCACAGTTGTAGTACCCTCAACTGCGAGTGATAGAATCCTGCCAATATCACTCTATCATTATCCAGATGGTCCCAGAATCAACGTCACATGCCAGGAATTCCGGCCTACCTTGGAAAACCAAACTTTGGCCGTCAGGAAAGACACGCGAGGATGGCACAAGGTAAGAACAACAGCATACAGTTTGGTTAATACGCCTGCGTTGTATGGCTATGTGTATGGCTGCCTCCCCGCTGCACTGGGCCAAGCGCGGGCAGAAAACCACCCTGCATCTTGGCTGGTGCAACTTGCAAAAACGTTCTCCTCTCATGTAGGTATAGGCAAATGCTTAGAGCTCTTCAGATACTGATCTTCTTAGCCGGTTGTCTATAAATGCCTTGCCATGCATACAGCCCTTCGTCTTCTTCGCGTAGGATGGCGATTTGCCGAGAAGGAAACCTTGGGGATGACCAAGGTTCAAGACAAGAACTCGGCGTGGTATGGGATCATTCCTGTGCCCCGCATGATCCAGAACCAGCTCAATCATCAACTAGAGTGTATTCTGGTCGAGTGGGACAAGGAAGTTCTTCGCGCTCTCCTCAAACTCTTGTATGAGGGTAGACACCAGTGGGTTCCTGCAACATTGACCACCTTTTTGCTGTTGCATATTCGGGAATTGGATGCTGGAAGGAACATCATCTGGCGAAATGCAATTGACCCGGTGAGTGGGACAAATCCCCAGCTTGTCCATCTTCTCTGTGTCCGATAACTGACCGACGTTGAAGTTTAACCTTTGGCTTCACCCATCTAGACCTGAAACCCTAATTAGTGAGATTGTTTATTCCTGTAACTCCCTACTATGGCACCATCACGTTACAATGGGACTGTCGCCTCTTTCCCGGGATTGGGACTCGGAGGAGAGCAAAAGGCTAGTGAATGGGGATAAGAGAAAGGTGGACGCCCTGAAGAAGCTGCAGGCGTTTTATCTGAAAATGAGTGAGTTGACCTATAGCAATTTGCCTTTGTTAACTTCTAAAGCGTATCTAGAGGAAAAGAAATGCATTGGGAGACAGGGAAAGGCAGCATATCAGCTTGGTAAACCAGGTAGTGTTGCGTTTACTATCAGTTCACTGGTATTCTCGAGTGACCGAAATAACCTTCTGGTCGTCAACTTCTGCTAGGCTAGACAAGGAATCAGGTTTAGAGTAGGGTTAGGTAATTTTAAATATGTTGCGTCAAGAGCGTCAACTCGGATAAAGAAATGTCTTAGCCGCAAGTACATGAGCCTTAACTTGCTTTCCCGGGCCTTGCGGATGGGGGCATTGGAGGGAGGGGCGTGGATTTGATGGGGCCAACCATCCCCCCCGCGGCCTTGGCGTCACGCTAAAAATCGCGGATCTAGTGGGCCCCTATGCCCGGCAGGAGTTATCTTGGCGTTGGAGCTAAAAATCGCGGATTTTGCGGGCCCCCTTGGCATTCGCACTAAAAATCAGGATCGCGAAAATGGTGCTTAGGTATATCACGAGTACCCTGGCCAGCGGGGGACAAAAACACCGAACCTGGTTCAACCACAGGGCTCTGAATGCGAGTTCGGTGGTTTTTTTGTCCCCCGCTAGCCTGGCTCCAAGGCTGAGAGCCAGTACCCGACGTGCATCACACGCCCTCTCTTTTGGTTGCAAAGCCGGAGATGTCGGAAGGAGCTAAAATATGCAATGCTAGGAGCCCACTGGTATCGTTTGGAGTGTACAAGGGGCAGGCCTCGTTGTGGTGACCGTGCCGGGAGGCCAGCTTCACCCCCATCTTGGGCTGCGATGGGTGGCTGAGTATAGAACAGTTCGGGAGGTGGGCGAAATCTACCTGCCAATGGACCAGTCACGAGTAGACAATCATGAGGAAATGATGAGCGAGGACATCCGCGACGAGGGAGGGTAGCCTACCCAGAGCATGGCCGGTCTATGCGGCAGGACTTGCTCCCGTTCATTCTCATCCCGCGGCTGTACGCAGCCAATGTAAGCGCACTTGCTTGATTGACCGGTTGCCCGAGCCGTGGCTGCCACAATATTAATGTGTCAGACCCGTGGGAACCAACCGAGCCATAACGCATGAACAACTAGACGCCGCCAGGGGGCAGGTACCGGCTCGGGGGCGGTACTTGGCCCGACTTGATTTACAAACAGGGCTTGGTGACGCAGGCTCGATCAGGCAAAGGTGCCCGGGCTACTCGCACTGGGCTCAGGAGACAACAGCGCTAAGGTGGGTAGAGGCTCACGCCCCCCCTGCCAGGCCATGGTTTTTGAGCCAATTCACTTTGCCACGATCAAGAATTGTACGCCTGTGCTCTCCAACGCATGCTCAAAAAGTCCGAGGGCTTGCTTCCTTCGTTTGGACGCCGCGGCCCTCGGCACACCACTCTCTCTGCTACTACTGCACCTCCACAGCCTTGTCAGGAGAGATGTGCCTTGAAGAGATATAAAAAGTCAGCCCTACCCAACTGACACTGCTCTCTCTCTGCTCATCTCCAAACTCTCCTTCTCCTCTACTGTTCAGACAACCATATCACTTTGTGGCCGACATCATTGCACTTTGTCTGTCCTCTTTTGTTGCTCCTTTCCGCCAAGGCAAGCTAATCTGAAGGTTATTGCACCGGAGTTTTGCTGACCCCTCTACTCACAGCACACGAAATGCCCGCTCCAGAGTGGCCCGATGACGAGATGCTGCAAATCGGAGCTCAGATCATCACGTTAGATACTCGGCTGGGCCAGGGTCTCGATAAGGAGGAATACCGCGCAATTCTTGATGGCAAAAAAGCCCCACGACTTATCGACGAACGATTGAAGTACATCGCCGAGTCGGTTAAGGATCAAGTGGTTCAAAGAGACACCTCCAAACCGCACAAATTCCTCGACATTCTCTTCGAAAAAATTAATGACGCTGAGAAATTTGATCACCCTGAAGAGAGTGTCCCTTTAAAAAGGGTTTCATTCAAAGAGACGTCTTCTGAAAACAAGACGATGGAAGGGCCCAAACACGACGACTGGCTGACTTTGGTATACGACATTGGTGTTACCTGCGGGAGACAGAGCCAATATCCTGATTTTGAGGGTCACTCTGTCAGGAGCTGGGGGGAATGCTATTTCAAGAAACACGGAAGGCCGAAGTATAAGGATGGAATGGGCGTTTTCCCTGACGTTTTATCTGAGTGATACAAGAGCGGGCTGCCAAACACCGAGATCGTAGACAAATGTAGTTACCTCCATGTATCTCTCAACAACACTGTCCTATGATCTATACTGTTGTAACTTAAACTAGCTAGAATGAAAAGAATTTACCTATGCGCGCATTGACATCAGGGATAATACCGTAGCTCCTACTGAAACTAGCGCTTGTCGGAGGGACGGAGATACCACTGGTATGGTCATGTCATATCCCAACGCAACGAGAGACTTACGATGGAATAAGACCGAGTCTGGCGACTTACAAAGCGAGACTATCGAATAGAGGAAGAAAATAGTTTAATAAAAAACTATGGAGAACATAAAATAAGAGTGGTTTCTGTCCCTACCTAGGCCTCAAGCTGCGTACACTCGATTGCTTATCCCCCCTGACTCGCTTCCTGGCTCCGACGGCTTCTCTCTCCATAAGATCGAGTGCAGCGCAGAGCTCAGTCGCACTCCTCTAGTACACTGCCATAAACTGCAATCTAGCAACTCTAACGCGCATCCTGGGGGTCGTCGTTCCGTGACCTTGCTCCGCCGTCATATGAACAGCGAACATCGGACATGCGTGCGCAGCTCGAGGGGAGGGCAGTGCGCATACACAATATGACGCCGATACCTCGTTCCAGCGCAGCGCGCGACCCGAAACACCAGAATTTAGTAGTGCTGGCATTGTAGAACGTGATGGTCTGCGGTATAGTTCCAAGCAGTGTCAATTCCAGTGCGCTGCGGAAGGAAATACTCAGGCTAACAACTCCGGGAACGTTCGTTGGGCTGACAGCGTTGAAAAAGGCTGCCTTGCGGTGTAGCAAGTGTGCGAGGATGCCGTCTGCTTCTGCTCGCCGCATGCTGCTTGAACTTTTGCCATGTCCCGGCCCGCATACTGTGTATCCCGCTGCTCCAGCAGAGGAGCCTGGTGGCTAGAAGCAAGTCCAGATCCTCGCAGACTGGCCCAAAATCTTGCTTGGTTGGGCTTGGCTTTTTGTTGCCGAACACCCGAGAAGTGCACCGTCCGGAAGCTCTTGCTATGTGTGGCACACATAGATCAATGGTCACCTCGGACTGCAGGAGCAGCAGGACAATGACCAAATGTAGTGTCGTTCCTGGCAAGCTCCTCGGTCTGATCAAGGGGAAGAAGACGCGGAACTTCTTTGCCCACGGTAAGACACCCCCAACTGATTGGGTCTCATCGTTGGTACTGCGGTTCCGCCTTGTAGGATGTGGACTTGTTGCCCACTTCGTTGTCGCTGTCGCTCCTCATCGGCGCTGTTGCGGAGCCGGATGTCACCCCTTCTATCATGCCAGGCAAACATGACGAGAAGAGCGACTTGAAGGAAGCATCGGTAACCTGTGGTCACGGTACTGTAGACCGTGTCAACTTTTGAGGGGCGGGGCGCAGCCACAAGCTCGACAATAAAGAGCATCTCCTACAAGACCATGGTGGCACAGGTCCGCATCAGGGTATGTCAGGTCGGCTTCCTCGCCTCCTTGTCTTCGTGCTTCAAGGCCAAGAGAGGGTCGATCTCGTACAGGAGCGCGAGGATATATAGGATCGTTGTCCCCATGGACTGCGCGTCGGGTAGCTGGTAAGACTAGATGGCAAGAACTGATATCGAGTCTCTGTCGCTTTCCGAGAGAGTCTATGTCGGTTGCCGAGACGGGGACTATGGCAGCCAAAAGCCAGAGAAAAGGTCTTGTATTGTGCTTGAGCATGTTGGCCTGCTTAGGCTGAGTTCTGGGGAAGTAGAGGCAGGCTGTTGTGGCGGGGGTAGTCTGAGAGACTTCGAGGGCGGATAGGGGGCTTCACATGATGTTGAGCTCGGAAAGGTCGAGAGAAACGGTGACAAGAACGGGAGGCGCGGGGGGTAATGATCGAGGCTACAAAACCGTTAGGATCTTGACTTATTTTGCGTGATATTCTGTAAGAACAAGGGAAGCTCACCGGTATAGAGTAAAGATGGAAGCCACAAGCTGTGGATATCATCCATCTACGAACCATTTCCAAATGGCTGATGCCTGCGGAAGCATCGGGAGAGAGCGCCAAAGGATATCTTTGTGACTCAGGCCCAGGTATCTGCGGCTGGCGTATCTCTTGAAGGCAATGCGGTTGAGCAGACCGATCTCTTGGTTCTGTTGTCAAGTTTGGCGACGTGGGCGTGGAACAGGGCAGTCCTGAATCTCGAGAGCTATCGTGGCATCATGGAAGCATGCTTTATGCTGGTTAACAGGGTAGAGACTAGACCAAAGATTCTCCCAATCCTGCGGGGTATCAGAGAAAATGGCTGTCCTGAAAAGACTTGCAGTGGATGACAGTCTTTGTTTCTTCTGGGCAGTTTCCCAAGAGTGAAAATGGCTGGGCTTTCACAGTGCATCAAACTGACGAGGATGTTGCGACACTGTTTTTCAGGATCACGCTGACAAGTCAATATCCACCGCAGACTCGCAAACAAATGACTTATCTGGATCTGACCAAATAACTCGCCAAGGCGTTGGACCCAAGCCGGATGCAGCGCTTGACGGGACGAGGTGGGAGTGCAAAGGTTCATCCGAATCATGGACAACCTCCACTTGCCCGGTATTTTCGACTTCGACACGTATGAGCTCGCGGTTCTGAGTATCCAGATGCAGCGAACACGCTACCCAGAGGGTGGCTGGCAGGGAGGTGGTCCGCCTAGCACCACTCCTCCAGCGCCCCGACCTCCCTGATTTGTTCCCAAAGTTGCTCGACTGTCTCAAAGACAAGGTTGGTGGATTCCCGGTGCGCTCTTCTCCTCCCCTATCCATGCTGACCAGGTCAAAGCGCAGCCTGATCACCTGGGTCGCCGAGGTTCGGAGATGGAAGGCTGTCAATGTAGATCATTGGAAGCCGCAGGCGTTTCGGCATGAGCCAAATGCGGCCTTGCCAGTATCCCAGGGCCATCTCAACGCCGTCGTACTCCTTCATGACTGTGGTATGGTCATCTTTGCTGACAACAATGGCAAGAAGCTAGGGTGGGAACCGGACCAACTGCTCTGTTACGCCGGGCAGAGTGTGCACTACAGGGGCGAGAGGGGCAGACCCTTTTGCCTGTTGATCCAGCTGGAGGTGGAGCAAAATGACACAGCTTAGTCTGAAAGCGCCACGTTGGTGATCCTGTTTGACGAACCGGGAAGGGGGTGTGGACAGCTGAAGGATCCGGCGAGAGAAGAGAAAAGCATGCTTGCTAGATAGGGATGCTCAACGCTGCTGCTCATGCAAGACGTATCCACTCACTAGTGAGTCAACCCAACGGTCGTAGGCCCAAGACAGCCACACGATGATGTTACAGACCGAATCTCACAGCTGTTACCAATGGGCAAAATCATGGCAAGATTAGGGGCGGTTATGATGGAAGTTGAGCCCAAAGTCCGTCCACCCCCAGTCTAGGCCGCCCCCATTTATCAGAGCCACCTAGACCATCCATCGGTGTGGTGTTTCCTATGACGACTCTTCACTCCAACCAACGGGTGGCGGTCTTCTCAGGCAGTTCCCCATAATCTCGGAGGCTAGCGGGAGAGAAAATACCTACACAAGTCTGACCTGCCTGTGGCCTCACCTCCCTGAGTCGCGTTTTATGCCCCCGTTGGGGAGACCACCGAGGGACAGAACACATCCACGGGCAAGTTTCCTCCACGCTTCAAGAACAATCTCCTACTTCTGTTGGGCTCTGATTCCTTCTAATAAAGAGCCTTCGACTGATGGCTTATCCGTGAATCGCCGCCCTTCAGCTTCCCGCCGCCGAGCTCCCCGCCCCGGAGCTGCTATCACCGAGTCGCCCGCCCAAGGATCCTACCCCCGACTCTTCCTCCCTCGACTCTGATGTCTTGCTGTACCGCGGCCCATGGCAAGCAACGTCCTGTCAGCCATCTCAGGCCCGGCAACACAGCGGCATTGACCAGTGCCAATCATTCAAGGCCAGTACTACAGTCTATAACCCCCGTGATTTATTTGGCTCCGCTAATCAGTATTATGGCAGACCTTCTGAACACGCCTAGCCATAACGCCCAGTTCGCCGAGTCTCCCAACGATGCCGTGACCACGAGAACGAAGCACGATAGGTTTTCCAAGGCGATGACCAGACCATGGCAATCGGGCATGGAAAGTGCCTCTGGTGGCTTTTTTCCGTGCGATCGGTCTTTGTCCCGTACCACCCTTCGGCGATACTACTACGAGTTTCTATCAGCCCGAACAAATACAGCATGGCCATTAGCCCTGTTCGTCCCCTCGGCGATTGAGCGTATAATTCCTTCTGGGCCAACGAATGAGAACGTCCTCTCCCGATCCAAAGTCCATCTTCCACTGGCGCCTGGTCAACGTCCTACCTATCATTGATCGCCGCTACTGCCTGGAGGAACTTCTTCAGAAAGATATTGCGCCCTAAGAAGGCACCTTCCATGCTACAGCTCTCATCTGGCAGGTACGGAAACAGTGTTGTCGGTGAAGCTTGGTGCTTCTTGGAAACGGAACAATGCATGGACAGTGGGCAGGGTGAGAAAGATGGCACAGGCTCAGAGACAGACTAATGAATGACAGGGCCAACGTATTCAAATTATAAGGGGATTTAATTCAAGCTGGCGCGCAGGCTTCCATGCCACGTCGCCAGCAGCTCTTCCTGCGTCGTAACTTGCCCTAGATATGAAGCCAACGCTGCTCACATCGCTTCTTTTGTGATTTCTTGTCGTATCCCGTAGATCATGTCACGACCTTGCGGTCAAACTGTGTTGCATACCTGGGCCACAGACTTATGCCGTCATTTTGCATACTGTCATGGTGATTTCGTTATTGGACACAGAGATCATCATGTCTATCAAGAGTGACGTGAGTTCGTGCCATGCAAGATGGCAGACTCGATATCTTTCTTCGAGATGCAGATAGAGAACCTCGCGTCCTACCCACTATGGACGACGCTATCGCCGGTCCAAGGAAACTACAACATGCCGGGCCACAGCCGTAGTCCAAAGCCAGCTAAGCCACTGATCCAAGCGGCGTGCTCGGAACATTCCCCAGAGCTGTGCCCAGCCAAGAGAAAAGAGCATTGAGATGATGATCAGCTGTATATCCAATACAGGATCGATCAGCTGCATCGTGGACTCACATTACACAGGACTACTCGCGTTGAGCGTGCCGAAATGAACTCACAGGTACCTTCATAGGCATTTTCTAATGACCATACCGCTCTGCTCAAAGAAACTCGATCGCAGATTCACACCATCATCTTCGTCGCCCTTGCAGAGGTCGCGATCGGGTTGGGCTCTCAGGTAAGAGCGATTAGGGGCATGGCGACTGAGCCATGGAGGTTCTGTAGAAGCATCGAGAGCAATGAGACTTGGTACGAGAAGATCAATCCAGGCGTCATGCGAGCTACAACGGCCGTTGCTTGGATGAGCTATCTTTCTGTCGTGCATGAACTAGAAGACCTGGCCCAGGGTGAGACCTACGAAGAACATCACCCACCCCAAAAGAAAAATCCACGTCTGAAGATGCCAGAGTCCCCAAAGATGCATGCGATTGAGTATCATGCGGTACTTGAACATATCAGAATGCATAATAAAATATACCGAAAAGTTCATATAGAATACACAGACCAAGTGTGGCTTGTTGTTCCCACCCAGTCATCAAGTTGTAAGTTCACTCAAACCCCAACTTCCCCTGAACCACCTTCTGATTCCGATGGTTTCTCGTCCCCTGAGAATCGAAGGCAGCGTAGAACTCGCGCCAGTCTTCTGGAGGCATTGCCATGAGTTCTGTTATGGTAGGAAAGTACAGTTCGCCGTCCTCGTCTAGGAACTTATTTCTCGTCGGTGCAGAACCAGTGCTGGCTTCCCCCTTTGCTGCAAGAGCTGAAGTGTCCTAAACAACCGTCATTTATATTTCAGTACATTTGCTTTCCAGATCATGAGAGACCTTTGTTCTTTGACAAGCTTACCTCTGTTGAGCCGTCTCTTTCGCTTCTCAGCTGTGTCACTGTTCTGCCAGCCTTGACAGTCTGTCGAGTGAATCCATTCGCAGGTCAGCCTCCTAGAGTTGAATTATCTGGTGCGTTCGCTTCAGCAGCTATCTGTCGCTGGTAACTTGCAGCCGTTCCCCCTTCGAAGCAAGGTTCGGGGTACCTGGCTGTTCCGTGTTAGTGATCGCTCCTATTGTAGATCCCACCCCCAGATGAGCTATTCAAATGGCATGCAATATTAACATGTATTGTTACCTGGTTCAGCGGCGACCGTCACCACATAATGCAGCATGAAATTGGCTGGGGTAAGGCGTTGGATATTCCCAAATGTAGGTCCACGTTTCACTTGTTGTCTTTCAGGATTCGCAGCTCGGTGGCAATCGTATGCATGTACTGTAGATGTTCCATGATAGTGCGGAGTACAGAGTTACAGAATTTGGGTGCAGCGTGACATAAATACTTTGGACTTGGGCAACCACAACACAGACCTGTGTGTCCACGTGGGGCCAGCTAATCTTGGTATCTCCTATGTGTCGAAAATAGACACTCTGTCTCATCAACGCCATGGTCAAGGCATCCCGCATCTTCATTCTTTATTGATAGTTATGTTTAAGGCTAGCGGTGCGCGGAGCCTCAGATCTTTTGCAGTGATACTTTTACCGGTGGCTTGAAGGCAGCCCAATGTGTTATCTTAGATACAGCTACTTTCTCAATACTTGTGTGTCAAACAAGGGATGAGGGGGTGGGTTGTCGTTGTTGCTGAAAGGTGCCACAAGGGTACCACCCTAAGAAAAGCTAGCACTCTGTAATGTAGAAGAGTGCGTGATGAATCTTACCGCGGAGCACAACAGTTCGTCCATCCAGAAGACGGCCGTTACTTGTTTATTCCCTGCTCCTACAACACTTGCGTTCGCAGCGGGCCAGATAAATGACTCCAGTCTAGCCGTCTACAACCTAGCCTGCTTGGCCATGCGCTGACAAAACTTGTCGATGCACGCCCGCATCCCATCACGACCACATGATCACCGTTGGTGGGGGCCCTTCCACACGCCGCGAACAGTCAAGAGGGAACGCGCCCAACCAACATTCCGCGAGCCCATCGGCTTTATAAAGCATCGATTATTCACTCAGCTTGCTTTCACTACTCACGACATTTCCCCTCTGTGCCATTCCTCATGATTATTTCTCACTTCCAGTGATCGATTAACTTGTCCACCTTCCTTAGCTCGTCTGCAGCTTAGTCGATTTCATGACTCCGCCACTTCTTCCTGCCTCGGCTGCTCCCTTCGCTCCTCGAGCCTCGTCCGTCAGTGTCGTCCTGGGTTCAAAGGTTGAGCCTTGGCTCACACAAACCCTCAAGCGCATCAACCGAGACGAGCAACGTCGCGACAACCGAGTAAAGCAGCTTCGCTTCAACAGTGTCTCTCAGCACCAGCGATACCTCACCGAGACTCTATCGTCACCCAATGCCATCTGGACCCTCACCTCTATCATGCTCCCCAAGACCCCCGAGGCCGATTTTAAGCGTGACGCTAACAACTCCCTCGAGGATATCATGGATTACGAGATCATTCACATTGAGGCATACGTTGTGTATATCGATATGGTTTTGCGCGAGGAGGTCGCCTACAAGCTCACCAAAGACACCATCGACGCCCTCGCCAAGCACCACAAGAAGATCTATTGCGTCAACGTGTCTAACACCTGCGACTGGTCGGATAGAGAGCAGTGGTGCAAGAATCTTCATGAATACTTTGTTCAGAAGATTAACAGATATGTCTTCCGCACCCACGTCTCGGCTCTCGAAGGACTCGAAGAGGGTGGAACTGGCGAACTTATCAACGGCAAAAGCGAGGAGGTAAAAACAGAAATCCTCTCTCTCATGAAACATCCTCGCCCGCGCGTTGGTGATGTCACCCAACAGACTTCGGTGTTTCTTATGGACGACGCGTGGCCGCAACTTGGCATTCCGAGTAGCCAGCTGCCTGTTGAGCTGCGAGGAGAACCCCCCTTAAGCTTCAGTGTCGCTTCGCCTACTGGCACCGATAACTGCTTTGTCTGGGTGCCCAGCCCCGCCTTCACCCAGTCGCAGTTAACAGTGGACCTCCCCTACAATTGGCCTCAGAAGGCGGCCCTTATCTCCGTTTTGCCCCTCTCCAGTGTATCGGCTGCTACATATTGCAGCATTGGCGTGGCAATGTCTGGAATGGGTGACAGTTGCAGCTTCTGCTCGGGTCAATGCCAGGAGTGTGCGGCTATGTATGTCTTTACCATACCCCGGGGCGAGAGCCTCTCCTCAGTGGTGGTGTGATCGAGCAAATACGCTTCTTTTCCCTCGTCCATGCCCAAAGCTCTCGGTTAGTTGAGGCCTCGTGGCATCGCGAATATCAGGGATAGTGCTCAGAAAGAAGTCTACTCTTGTGTTGCCCAGTGACCACGACCGACACCATCCCAGATACTCGCGTTTTATCGGTGGGACCACACCTCGCCCTGGAAGGAGCAAAGGTAAAGCGAGTAGCCAGACAGCGTGATGGATCATTTTTCACTCAAGCGCCGTTGAGCTAATAGAGCTAGGAAGTTCTCAATACAGTTCCGCCTGGGATGGAAGCACCAGCATCGTACTCAGGAACAAGGGGGAGGGCGAGATAGATCTTGGGGATGGGCTCAACGTTTGGACAAAGCCACAGGATAGACAATAGTGTCGGGGGGTTAGGTAATGGGATGTGGGAGACTTCCCACTGTTGAATCTCAGAACTCGAGTCAATCATGATTGATTTTGTTTATACCTCGCATACAGTACCCCGACCTTCTGCATAGGAACGTACCCTTCGTCTAAAAGTGCATCGAGCGATCGTGCTAGAGTTGTCATCGAGGGCAAGGCACCTCCACCTCCGCTTAGCTATACCGGCATGGCTGAGAATCCTTTCTAACCAATCAACTCTTTGCGCCAGCATATAACGTTATCGAGGGCGTTACAAAATGTATGGTCCCGCCTCACTGAATGTCTTTCGATGACCTCGCTGGAAGGCTAATTTCTCCAAGTGTTTGGCACCCCAACTTCTACAACTGAAGCATGATCTCTCGACTTGAGGCCATTTGGAGTTAATATCAATATATTTGAGCCTCCAAATGCTGAGACTTTTCATCGAGTCTCCTCATGTCGAGGGCGAACTTTAATCACCACCCGTCGGCCAAGTGCCTAAGCATTTTCGACTCTCTGAAACTGACACGTGAATACGGTTATAAAATAGAGTCGAGTAGTCATGACCGCCATTACAATTTCACACAAACTAGCATTGACTAGTCATCTCACGATACCTCGTCTACCTTGGTCTTTCACTAACGTGGTTCCATCAACACATTCTCATCTCCATCACAAACCCCAGCCTCGCCCAACCTGACGACTCCAGCCCTTTCAATACGGGACCTGAAAAAGTTTCTTCTGAAGGCTTGCAAAACTGAGCTCGAGCCCGGCTGCAATCAAGGAGTCCACAATAGTAACAAACATTTTGGGGAAATCTGCGATTTCGTTCACCCACTCTTGATAGAAGTGATCCCTAAGGGTCTGGAAGGCTTTGAAGGCATGTGGGGAATCGCCTCGGACCTCCTCAATACCCTCAGGTCCAGCTGCGAACTGTGCCGCCAATCGTCTTATTTCGTACCATACGTCGCGGCGTAGTGTTTCGTCACCCTTGACAAGAGGGAGCATAGCTTCGGGGCTGATGAAAAATCCGAATCGTATCATCTCTCGGATGACATGGTCCGGGATTCCTGGGTTACTCACCCCAATGCTGGCTAAAACATCAGCTGCGTGAAACATCTCTTGATCTTCCAACGCAGCCCATATCGATTTTCCTAATCGCAAGATTGATGGAGCAGCTGTATCTAGCTTGCCACTCGTAAGGGAGAGCGGGAATACACAGCGCCCATCAGTGAAGGCACGCCACATCCTCTCAAGGGCGTTTTCTGTTATCTGCACGCCATGGGCTTTGAGATAAGGTATCATTTCCATGTAGGGTTCCAGGGGCGAATCAATGACCGCTTCGAAGACGTGTGTTTGGTCGTTTGGCCCAAGATCCCATCCTTCACTCAGAAAGAGCTCAAGCATGTCCTTGGATCCAATAGCCACAGCCGCGTAGATTGCATCGTTTTGATCCTCTTTCGATATCGCGACGCGGTCGATCAAAGTCCGTACAACACTAAGCTCATCTGCGTATACAGCTGCTTCAAGAACAGTTCTAGAATCCACGCCCGTTCGTCCGTGGGACACACCCTTTTCCAGCAGGAATTTGACGACTGGAGTGAGACCCCGAGATGCAGCCACATGCAGGGCTGTTTGGTAAACCCACTCGAAAGAGTTAGACTCTGTGCAGAAGATGATCGATCGTTTAGTCCAGCTAGGTTTAGACTCAGTATACAGTGCCTTGCGCAGTAGGCGGAGGCAGATGTTTGGATCTTCGTATGTAGAGACGATGGCGAAGACCACTGATCTCGTGGATAACGCAGGGAATCTTCCGCGGAGCAGCTTGAGCCAGGAGATGTCGCGAAACCGACTGCACGTAGAGGCAAGGGCAATCAAGCCGGCGAGGTCGCAATCCTCCATTATCATGGAGAGTACCTCGGATGGTAGGCGCTCCATTGAGGTTGGGAGAGGCGTATGGAGGGAGTAAAATTCGTTGGTGGAAAGGTGAAAGGGAAAGGAGGCAGGTCTGAGTGGTTAGCTCCTTGTGGCCCGATCAAGCCTTTATACCCCTGGTGCGGGCATGTAGGCGGTCAATATGCTCAGTAGTAATAAGATGCCGGTTTCGCCAGGGGTTCCTTGACAGGTCAAGACTCTCGGGCATTGTTGAGAAACGTATCCCAGACCCGACCCAGGGACCCCCTGGGGAAACAAAGACTCATTCCAATTGTCAGTAGTTTCCTAAACTGGGTCGGCCGTCTGGTCCAATCAGAATGAGTTATAGCAGGTCAGAGAAGATCGAAACAGCTTATCCCATTGGCCGCTTTCAAGGCAAGGTTTTCCTTTGCGCCAGCGGTCCCGGTCCCATAGACCATGTGATGATACACGATATTCACGAGAACTATAATTAGAAATGGCCAACCGGCTTATAGGGAGTTTGCTCCAGGGACCAAGCAGGCATGTGATATCCCTACGAGCAGATCCCCTTACATAACAACGCAACTCACCGGGCAGCAAGATTATCGTCTGTCACTAGGCTCTGATTCCCTCCCTCGACGCAAGCGCGACTGGCCTCATATTTCATCAGTAGATTGTCTGGAACGACGGCCTTTGGGAAACAATCCACAACAGAGTCCCACTCCACGCCTAGAGGGTGAATAAACTTGGTCAAGCCCACCAGTGAAAGACACACAACTTAAGTCTGAGCTCAGCAAATCGGATCTAAGCAGAGCAATTGATCTACAGCGCTCGGATGTGCACGGCCTATCAAAGTTCGAGTGTGCCCCCACGCACACTCCAGTCAATCGCCTCATTAGGAAAATGAGCGTTTGACTGCCAATACGGGGCTGTGAATAACTTCAACAAAGTATACCGGAAGTGGCCCACTCAATCGAGGAGGGAAGTTTTCTCGAATAGGAGAATTGCCTGAAAGAAGTGGATTTTCAACTCTTAATCATCAACAATGAATCCAACGATACAACAAAAGCGGCTTATTTAATCACACAGCTATAAAAAGCGAAGTAAATCATAACCTTGGTGATTCTCAACTTCAACTTTGCAACCTTCTGCCTCTCTTCTTCTTCTTTTCTTCAGCAACAGTCGCCGACCGTGATGGTAAGTCTCTTTCTTGCGATCAGCGCGTTCAACGCTGATGAGCATGCTCGTTGACCTTTGTTGTAGGACCCCGTTCGCAAGCCTGCCGGCTGCATCCGCCTTGGTGCCGTTGGCGCCTACAACTTTCGCGGTGGTGGTGGTGTTCAGGGCTCCCGCGTTCAGCGCCGAGGCCCTGGTCGTCCTCGCCGGGTGAGAGTTCGCGAGCCCGAGCCCGAGCCCGAGCCTGAGCCTGTTGTCGATGCAGAGCCCGTTGCCACTAGTCCCCCTTCGTCTTTTCCCGAGTCCGAGTATGAGTCTAATAGCAAATCTTTCTTTGAGTCTGTTCAGCTTGCTGCCACCCCCTCTGGCTCTGACTCCGGCTTTAATGGGGTTGCTCGTGGTAGCCACAAGTGTGTCCTTTGGTAAGTCCCCCCATCTTTGTGCCCACTCGATCATCGATAGCTAACCTCAATGCTCGCCAGTCGTCGTGTTCTCCCCCTCCTCGTAAAGGCTCTTCAGTTTGCCCTCGACGTGGAGGATCCCACCCGAGATCGGATAAGGGTATGTATTCCTCGCTTCACTCACTCCTCTTGCCTTCTAATGCTTTGCCTAGCACACCGCCAATCTTTGTCGTGCGTCGAAGACCCAGATGAAGGTGTTGGACGAAGACCCCTCCTTTTTCGGGCCCATCATGAACAGCCGCACTGGACTTGGCCTCGATGCTACAGAAAAGGATTGCCTGCCCGTTATGCAGGTAGATGGTGCTCCCTCTGCTCCAATTCACGGTACTGGTGTGGACAGTGCCGCGGAGGCTGATCGTGTCAAGAGGATGCTCAGTGACGCTGTGAACGAGCTGGTCTCATGAGCGGTGAGCTTTAATGCTGTGGTCTAGTGCTCGATCGAGTTGTCAATGCCAGTTATGATGATGATTTATGCGAGCGTGATAGTAGAATCCGAGTCCTCGTCGACTAGTCCGACTGATTATTGATGTCCTAAATTCATTTCCACCCGTGGGAGGTTGACCATGTTGAGCAAAGCTCAGAACTGCTCCAAGCGCTGACGTGATAAACACCTTTGTGAGCCCATCAGTAGGCATCTACCCAGTTGGAAGATATGTGATTTGGAAGGAGTCATTTTCAAACTCCTGCTCCAAAAACATGTTGTGGATGTCAACATGACGCAGCTTTGTTGTGATTTGTATGCTCTTACCGATCACAATACGAATGGTCTACCCTTGCGCGCGTTGTTATCCCTTGATATTAACTCAATGACGGGGTTTGGAATCGACGGATAGATAGCCATCGAGGGGAGATTTGCCAACATACTGAACCCCCGAGGTACAGTACCCCTCTTCGGGGGTAGTGGGAATGGAATTGCAGAAGCTGATCAGGAACTCTAGGGTGTCTTTTGGCTCCCCGGGCCCGCCCCTTTGGGAGAGATCTCCAATATGTTAGTACCGCAGCGCCGTGCTTTAGGTGTAAACCACTCTCGTCCACCCACAAATCAAAGTTAGTATTAGTGCGGTCCTTTGAAAAGATTGAAAAGTGAAAGAAAACTGTCGAATCTGTCTGAAACTTTCGGTGGCCGTGGGTGAACTGATTGCCGTCTTCGGGTGCAGAGGGCCCCTAGCGCCATTTTTGGTACGGGATGGGCCAGCGCGTGAGAGGCCCCGTTTAAATAAGCTTGCATGTCGATTTTGAATCCACTCGTGCCCACCTGCTTCTTTTTTGGGTTTGTTCCGGAAAAGACAAGGTCGCCAACCATTTGGACCTGCAAATGATCGGACTTTTCTAGGTAGCGACCCAGGATCCTGAGCACGGCAGGCGGAACAAGGCCTTTAGGACTCTCAAATTCATCCTTGCAGTTCCAGCATGTGTAGACAGTCGGGCTCTATACTTCTTGAATACCGGTCTCGCTTAACCAGACCCGCTCGCCAGTGGCCAATATACATTGAACGTTCTCCCATCAGCTTGTGATCCGCGATGAATTGAATGCTGGCCAACCGAGGATATTGAGAAAACCTTGCCTCAACGCCGCCGGATACGCTACTCGCATCGTCAACACCTTCGAATGGAGAGTTAGTTGGCGGCTGGGTGCTAATTGATGCTTCTTTGGCATCGCTCGTGTCGTTCTCGGCAGCCGGGGCGTTGTCTTGACCGACCTGGCTGTTGGTAGCCCTCAGGGCAGCGTGTTTCTTGGCTGTTTCGGTTCCATCGTCTACGTACTGGTTCATTGCCTCGCGGCTTGGGTCTTCGTGCGCCTCAGGCTGTGATTGGGGACTTGCAAGTTGGGCTGGTGTGTCATATACTTGTCCCTCGTCTCCGGGCCCTTTGGGCGCTCATGGTCCTAGTTTATCTTCCTTCGTCTCAATAGGCCAACAATATTGATTGACGCGTGTGCCTTTATAGAAAGGATGTAGGCATAGTTACGTGTGGGTGCCCATAAATCAATATTATAAATTGCGATCTGATCGAAATACTAACCATCCTAGTGGCAAAATTAAGCTAAAAAGCACAATCAGGGTGGTAGACCTCCGTGGAGCCGCAATTCCTAGCATATAAGCTTTCTTACTCGCAACCTAGCAGTGACTATTGTGTGCTGCATAGATTATGTTTTGAGCTCCTTCTGCTAGCTCTTAAATCTCAAGTGACACTACTCTACGGAGTTGTACTCTTTCCTAGGTATATTGCCTAGCCGTCCCTTTGCTATCTCTTTCAACTGCCCGTCATTGAAGCTGTCGATGGAAATTCATGTGCTGGCCCAGCTAGCCTTCACTTGGCTACACCTATCGATGATCCTTACCCCTTCGACTCCAGTGACCTCCCATCGGTCTTGTCCCTTGTTGGACTTCTTTTTGTTTACAGGGTCGCGCCTCTTGGCCAACTTGCGCCTTTTGCGCCTGTCATGAGTTTCCCGTTGGGATCTGGCACTCGAGCCAAGGGGAGAAGGCTGCAAGCTGGCGCGGGGGGACAGCTCGCGGCCTTCGAGCTGGGTTCTATGACTCTCACTTTTCTTCTCGCCAACACCATCTATCAGAAAACAAAACTCAGCCGGAGATTGAATCGCGTGAACTATCTCCTGCCGGCACATTGGGCAAGGGAAGAAGTAGTTGGCAAGGTGACCCCCTTGTTCCTCTAGACCAAGGCCCTTCAAACAATCCATGCAGAAAGTATGGCCCGTTTCCGCGGTGGCGCCGGATTTGCATGCGAGATACACCTTAGGCATCACCTCATAACAAATCGTACACTCCTTCTCCCAGCCATACTGACGGACGAGATGGTTTCCCTTTGCCCGCTTAGGCTGAGCACATGCGTCACAGAGAAGCTATGTAGACACATTAGTTCGGAAGATTGAAACGGCAAATAAGACCCACTAGGGGTGACTCAACCGCTCGCCACTTTTCCCCGGGGCTCAGTTCTTCGAGACAGTCGCCACATCGCTTGTAAACATCAGAGTAACTAACGAGACGAGACATATTGGCCAGGAAATCCCGGAAGTGCGTGGAAGCCGGCGGCTTTCTTGTAAGAAAGTAGAAGAGGAAGAAGTGTGAAGGGAGTCTGAGGGTCCTAGTCCGATGGGGTTGTTACTTTAGTTGGAGAGCCAGGGGAAATGGAGAGAGTCAAGATTGCATTCGTTTGCTCAGGGCTGGAAGTGAGTCTTATATAGGCAAAGAGAGGGTACCGCCACGTGCGAGTATCGGAAGCCGGCTCGGTTGAAGCCTCTTTAAAACACGCGAATTCTTTGGAGTGCGCCATGCTTATTGGGCATTCTTCAGGGGGCTATCATGCCATGGCTTACTGAGGGTCTCACGATGGGTTGCATTTCAGCCGACCCCAGTGACGATCAGAGGAGTGACCGATGAGGAGACAAGCTGTAGTACCATGGCGCTTTCTGCCGGAGCTGTAGCGGAGCGTATTTTTCACAAGATAAGGAATACTAGAAGCCTTTCTGCGCGGGCGTGAAGGTCGGGGCTTGCTGCGGCGGCGCCCCTTTGTGGTCCTTGATATCGTTTTGAAGATAGGACAAAATGGGGGTTGGTGAAAATGACAGCAACCCTTCTCCCTTGCGCGAAGCCCTGGACCGATTCGCCCAGTTTTTCATCGAGCCGCTATTCCTCCCCAGCACGCTGGATAGGGAGTTGAAGGCCGTCGATTCCGAGAACAAGAAGAATCTCCAGAATGACACCTGGCGGTTGCATCAGCTCGAGAAATCTTTGTCGAATCCCAATCATCCCTTCTGCCACTTTTCGACGGGCAACTTTGAGGTTCTCAAGACCCTCCCTGAGGCTCGTGGTATCAATGTGCGGGACAAGTTCATCGAGTTCCATGCCAAACACTACTCGGCCAACCGCATGAAGCTGGTTGTCCTGGGCCGCGAACCGCTTGACGTTCTCCAGAAATGGGTCGTGGAGCTTTTCTCTCCCGTTGTCAACAAGAAGCTCCCACCAAACAGATGGCCCGGCGAGCTTCCCTTCAGAGAGGCCGATCTCGGCATGCAATGCTTTGCAAAGCCCGTCATGGATTCGCGGGAGCTGAACCTGTACTTTCCCTTCATTGATGAGGAGTTCATGTTTGCCAGTCAGCCCAGCAGGTACATCAGTCACCTGATTGGACACGAAGGTCCTGGAAGCGTCATGTCGTACATCAAGTCCAAGGGCTGGGCAAACGGCCTAAGTGCAGGTGCTTACCCTGTCTGCCCTGGCACTCCCGGCATCTTTGACGTCCAAGTCCGCCTGACAGAAGAGGTACGCCATCAAGATAGTCTGTTTATAACTGAGTAGTGTTAACATGACGCAGGGCCTCAAGAACTACCCCGAAATCGTCAAGATTTTCTTCCAGTACATCACTCTCCTTCGCGAGTCTCCGCCCCAGGAATGGATCTTCCAAGAGCAAAAGGGGATGGCGGACGTGGATTTCAAATTTAAGCAAAAGACGCCAGCCAGCCGTTTCACTAGCCGGATCAGCTCGGTCATGCAAAAGCCCCTACCTCGAGAGTGGCTGCTCAGCGGCCACAGTCGCCTTCGGACGTTCGAGCCTAAGCAAATCGAGGACGCCCTTGCCATGATTCGCCCTGACAATTTCCGAATGGTTATCGTATCTCGCAACTATCCTGGTAACTGGGACCAGAAGGAGAAGTGGTATGGGACCGAGTATCGTTACGAGAAGATCCCCGAAGATCTCATGAAAGAGATCAGGCAAGCCGCCTCAGTGTCTCCCAGCGAGCGCCTGTCAAGCCTTCATTTGCCTCATAAGAATCAGTTCATCCCCAACCAACTCGAAGTTGAAAAGAAGGAGGTCACAGAGCCAGCGCTCAACCCACGCGTGCTGCGCAATGACGGCATCGCTAGGACATGGTGGAAGAAGGATGACACCTTCTGGGTTCCTCGTGCCAACGTTATTGTCAGTTTGAAGACGCCACTGATCGACTCATGTGCCGAGAACGACGTCAAGGCTCGTCTCTTTTCGGATTTGGTACGCGATGCGTTGGAAGAGTACTCATACGATGCGGAACTCGCTGGCTTGCAGTACAATGTCAGTCTTGATTCGCGTGGTTTGTGCTTGAACGTTAGTGGTTACAACGACAAACTTCCCGTGCTTCTGGAACAAGTTGTCACGACGATGCGGGATCTGGATATCAAAGAAGATCGATTCGAGATTGTCAGGGAACGCCTGACCAGAGGGTACAACAATTGGCAGCTTCAGTCGTCCTACCACCAAGTTGGCGATTATACCACCTGGCTGAATGCACCGGAGCGAGACTTCATAGTGGAAGAGCTTGCCGCGGAGCTTCCCAGCATCACGGTGGAGGGCGTTCGACTGTTCCAAAAGCAGATGCTGGGCCGGCTGTTCATCGAGGTCTACGTGCATGGCAACATGTACAAGGAGGATGCTCTGAAGATCACAGACATGGTGGAGTCTATCCTGAAGCCTCGAACCCTACCCAGGGCCCAATG
>LWBZ01000076.1:0-34024 GCA_001633045.1 Fusarium metavorans
CAGCTGTAAGCCAGAGTCAAGTGTCGGACTGCACTCAAATCTGTCTTGGTGTAGTACCCCTCCAGCTTAGCGAATCCCTCCTGGACGACCTTAGGGACCTTTTTGAAAGGGACTTCGGAACCTAGATTAATCCTCCTTTTTCTACTCCGTTTGAGTGCATGTTCCTCTGCCGTCAGCCGCAGCTCCGCTTCCTTCGCCGCACGCTTGAGACTACCCGGCGGGCCAGTCGGAAGTATTATCATCTTCTGCGATCTTTTATACCGGTGAATCCTGTCTAGTAGGATAACGCGTCGCGATGTGAGTCGCTTATAGTGACAACCCGGGACCCAGTCTATGCCGGCTTCCGCCATCTACTTGGCGATTCCATCGATCCACTCCTGCGCCGTCATATCCACCTTACTTGTGCTGCGGATGGCCTCACGAAGCATGGATGGCCATGTGGCATTCTTAGATGCTATAGCTTGCCAGGTAGTTTCATCATCCCCAAGACACGCGTTATATATTTCCTCTGCGAAGTCACATCGTGCCTTATTCGATATAGAAGGGGCGGGCAATGGTACTAGAGCGTCACCGGTCGATCCGTCGGGAAATAGCCTCTCGAGCTGTCTTCATTAGGCGTTAGCTTACAATAGCACAGAATGGAATCGGATCAACTTTTTACTCACTCGCTACTAAAAGGTTCCTCGCTCAGCTCCCATGCTTCCAAAATCGCACTGAAACGCTGGGATCGGTGAAGGTGTTCTGTTGGATCCCTGCCGCTACGAGCTCCTTGGTTGAGCTGAATTCGAAGCTGATGAGCCATAAACAATACCATCTGAGGCACCCAGAAGCCACGGAATATCTTCTTTATGAGCTTATTGGCGCTGCCGATGTGATTGATAGCCTCCGCTCCAAGCTAACCGAACCATACTCGACTATGGCAGTTTGCCGCCACGACCCGGCCATAATAGTACTCCAACAATGCGAGATATAACAGTATAGGCTTGCGCTCTTCATCCTTAGTCCGCGGCCACTTGACGACGTCCATCTTTCCACTCGCCCCTCGAAAGTCGAGCATGTCGGCGGACACATAGGGCCATGCACCCAACTTCAGACTATCAGTGGTAAACAGCGGCCGGAGCACAGTGCTCATCAGCACCCTGGAGTCGCCCGTGAAGCAGTAGTTTCCTAGCCGATCTAGCACCGCAATGGCCTCCGAGAGAGCCAGGTCGAGTCCCTTGTCGGCCCGTGCCTGGAATCGCTGGTGCATTTCGGCCAACGTCAGCTCGAACAGTCTAGCGAAGGAACAAAGCATATTGGGGAAGATGGATGGTTTGAAGCCCCGTAGCACGGAGGTATATGACCGCTTCTCTTTGAGGAAGAAGCATATCAGCTGAAATATGGGCTGAAGGACACTAAAGAAGTAACATCGGTGACTCTCGAGCTTATTTGTCCTGATAGTCACCACTTGCTCCATCCGGAATGCAACCTGGTTCTGTGACATGGCCGTCTTTATTCGATGTTGCTCGCGCGCGAAGGGTATAGATAACCCTGGCTGCTCGGGTGTTTGTTCGCCGGAAAGAGTCCGTAGCAGCCGCTATTAGCGGGCGCGGATATGCGCTCTCTGGCAGGCCTCGCTGGGTAGTAGAGTAAGGGCACCAGTGGCGATGCCTCGGGCGGGAAGCAGGTCCTCCGGGCGGCTTCGGATCGTCCGTTTGATATTTGAGTACGCATGAAAGTAGCCGAAGGATAGGACGTCTTCAGCACCGTTGTTGCGATAGCTCATGTTGTCTCGCATCACGAGGCATACATCATCCAAGAAACGCGGCGGGCGAGGCGACGAGAAGTTCCCGTACCTGGGGTGGAATGCAAGGGGATAGAACGTGAAACCCCGCAAGCCTCCATAGTGCTCGACAAGTTTGCGTCGGTCTGCTAGAAGGGACACTGCACCACCAGTATTCTGGCCGCCATCGGAAGACCGGTTTGGCGTACGCTCAATGCAGTTGACATCGGCTGCCAGTGCGTATGAGATCTGGTCAATATTGTCGATATTGTACTTCTTCTCTAGTTCAGTTCGAAGATGCTCAAGTCCACCGCTGTACAGGTGCTCCTGGTTGCCGTCGTTGGTCCCGGCATCGTCATCAGCCAAGCTGTTGTCGAGTGCTCGGCGGCCCGCCGATGATGATGCTTCAGTTTCGTCATCGTTTGCTCTTCTGCTCCGATGATCTCTGTTTCTACCAACATTAGAGGTGGAATTAGAGTCAGAGCCAGAGCCGGAGTCGGAGTCAGTATCAGAGTCAGAATCCAGGTCTTTATCCTCATCCTCATTTTCTAGTCGCAAACGCGTCTCCATAGGAAGTTTTTTAAGTTCTTCGTTGACCTCGATTTCGATATTGGCTCCGTAGTCATATGTATGAAATGCAGGTTTATTATCAAGCCAGAAACGGTCATAGGCATGATCCCGGGAGAAGGTTGGCCAGTTATCCATGAACAGTGTCTGGAAGGTCGTCCACTTATCGTACGATAGGCTCGACGAACGTCGGTCATTTAAACCCCAGGAGGGCTCGACACCTTCGCCCAGGAGCTCTCCATCCGTGAAGATACCAATGATGTATTCCGCAAGAGCTTTCGCGTGATGTCGCTCGAGGGCGCTGCTTCGACGGGAAGCCTTTTGCCGTTATCGACGTTGGCCCTGCGAACCGGATAGGTCATCCATCTGACTGTGTACCGGATGCATCACTATGAACCACAGCTCACGGGACGCCGCGGTTGCGATTCGAAAGGTTCGGTTGCGGATGTCGAAGGGCAGATTGGTCGTTACGTGTTTGCCGACGTACGACGAATGCCAGTGTCTCAGGGTAAATATGACGTTATCGAAGAAACCACTTCGGCGCGTGATCGGCTGTAGAGGTCGGCCGACGATACTAATTATATCCAGATGGAAGATAGGAAAGTACCTGTCTTCGGGATCGGCTACTTTGGACCCAGAAGCTTTCCTTCCATAGTCCATCGTGTATCTCCGCTGAAACATCTCTAGCGCTTGAGAGGCATCGAAATTGGGATCGTTCGTTCGCGACATGAAATTCTCGGCTGTAATATGACGCGGTGACTGTTAATAGAGGAGTGCTCGTCGAAATCGGATGGTAAGGCTATGTACTGACGTTTCATTCTGAAGTTTCCACTCGAGTGGTCAATCTTGAACTCATTCTTGGCCTTGAGCGGCCTCCCGCCATTCTCGTCCAGGTCGCTACCATGAGCAAAGAGCTCATCCACAAATTCGGTACCCGCAAAGCTTTCAATGCCGTCATCATTGCTCTCCTCGGTGGCGTCCGCATCAATACAATCTTCAAATGCGTCAACTTCGTCCAAAAGAAGATCAGGCTCATCCATTATGTCGACAACGAGTGTTGTGTGTGAGTCGCTCTGGGTCAGTTCCCCCGATGAGAGACCACTCGAAGCAGAAAGAGCAAAGCCTATTGTCAGTTCGTGATGGAAACTACACGCGGCCACACCAGCACAGGGTATCACAATGATAAATGTTGTCTTATTGAGTCTATCAGGAACTAATGACGGCGGGACGTCCAGAGACCTGGAACTGGAAAGGAACGCATCGCCATGTGTGAACTTTACCAGGATAGATTCAGGCCACCCTAGTCGCGTTCATTTCCACATAAGCCACAATCACACACACTAAGAGTCAGGAGCCTCTTGTACCCCGGGGTTCAAAAGGTGATGAAACAAAGCTAAGTTAGTGGAAGTTTATTTAAAATGAAATTCTCCTGCTGATCAAGTTGTAATTATAGGATCCTTACATCTCCGTAGGGGCTGACTGTAATCACCATGGTCGATCTGGGCGGAATAAGGCGATTTGGCAGATGAAAGGAGGGAAAAGACTACCACACAACCGGTGGGCATCAATTAGTCGCATCGCTACAAGCAAGGTAAAAAGTAGTACTATATTCTAAGACGCCTCAACACCGCGTGCCCATGAGGGTTCATGCTGTACTGTTTGGGTCGGCCTGGTGGCCCCGGTGCCTTCTGGCCTTGGTGAAGCGGACGAGGACAGTCTTCTCGTAGGCATCTCCATTTTCCTTTGCGCTATTCGACCGGGAGAAGGACGTGGCCGCTTGCGGCGTTCCTCTGTCTTTTGCCTTTTGCTGTGGGTGTCTCTTTACTCGCCGACTCTCAGGCAAACGATGCCGCTGTGGCGTGACAGTCCGCGCATGGCTTGAGATTGGTTCCGTAGCTCCTATCGGATGCACCGGGATCTGTGTGGTCTCAGCAAGAGAAGGGCTCTCTGACCGCGACGAGCCCCCGTCGTCGCTGTCCAAAACGACAGTGGGACTGCCCCTTTCCATTGCTTTTCCTCGCGCTGGAACCCCCTGCCCGCCGTAAAGATTCCTTGTGGCATTGATTGTCGCTGGCATACTTTTCCCCCCTGGTCCATGATTCTGACGATGATACCCTTGCTGCCGAGCAAACCACCCGCTCAGCGCCGCCTCGAAGGCTTTGGAGCTAAGCTTCCCCAGGAAAGCAGCGTCGGCTCCAAGCTCCGGATCATCTTTGATGATAGTACGAAATGACTCAGTTAAGCTCAAACCGTCAGCCCGAGGAGACCCGGCGGCACCTTGGGCATCAACGTAGTCGTGGCGGGCATCACTACGAGGAGGCCGCTGCATCCATTCGGAGTGAAAGTCATGTCCAACCCACCTCTGGACAATCGTCAGTACTTCGCTCCACATCTCATGCGAGAAGCGCTTCTTGTATTGAGCGACGTCGACTTCTTTGGGTGCTTGTTCGAGGTATGGCTTGACCGACGGACTTCTGAACTCGGCGAGATGCTGCAGTACGAAATCGAGGACTTCATGCTGCAGGAGGATGGAAGCACTCTCGGGAGTTGAAATAAGACGGTCTGGATCCCAGACGAAAGTGCCAAGTCTCTGCTCGGCCGCCCGGACGATCTTATCCGAACAATGCTCCAGCGTCGCAGCAAGATCAGCCCGCAAAGGCGGCTTATTATTGTCGCGCCGGTTGATAATTGTAGTCGGCGTCGCGTTCAGCCAAGCCACAACGTGACTCATGACCTGGAACAGCACCTTCCCTTCTTCCTTGGTCAGAGACACGATGCGGTGGATGTTGGGGAATCGTAGCTGCCGAGTGCTTGCGATCCGTTTGCAGACTTCATAATACCCCAGATCATCCATTGCAGAAAGAAACCCCGGTTGACGCTTTGTGGTAGACTTGATGGCGGCCGCCGCCGATGACGGTATTGTTGGGTAAAAAAGCCTCCGAACCTGGTCATCCGTGTGTGCTAAACCAAGAGAGTCCGACATCTTCTTCCAGTCGCCCAGCTCCACATCATTGGCAGCATCGCCGGGAAGTTGAGAGAGCGTTTGCAATACACTGCGGAAGGCCGTGAACCAGTACTGCAAAAAAGGACAGGCCTTGTTGTTAGTCAAAAGTGTCTCGTACCATCGGCTCTGGTTGGCCATTGTACCTACATCGTCAATTCTGTAACTGATCATCCAGTCCCAAGCCGAGATTTTGAAGGTGGCTCTGCCGATAGATGTCTCACACCAGCGCGTAGCCATCTCTCTCCATCTCTCATTCCTCCATATCGTAGCCAGACGACGAGTGGGAAACAGCTTCTCGCTACCCAGCTGTAGGATATCTATCATCTGCTCCTCGACTTCGGCAGCTCTGCCGCGAAACAGTTTGGGGTCTTGACTCGATGCTGCAACGACCTGCATCCAAACCTGGCCATGACTATCAGCCATGGCTGGGTCTTGTCGATTTACTCGGAGCTTGAGATTAAGGCCTAGAGGCAGGGTGTCTATCATATGTTTGGCCGCGTCAGTATCCTGCTGGGTATACTATCATACCCGAGACATCGAACATTGGCGATTGTTAGAACTTACCCTGGTCGTAGAGCTCACAGGTCCACCATAGCTCCTCCTCCGCAGCACCCGTCTTCCGCACGTAGGCCTCCAGAGCCTTGACGCGATGTTGCCCAGCCATGATCTCCACCAGGCTCCCTCGGTTAACCGACAGCCATTCTTTGAAGAAGGGCAATTCTTCCGATACTTCGAGGCTGTCCGGCTGGCCCTGTCGCCGAAGATGATCCATCATCCTCGAGACGTCAGCCCTGCTGCAGAGAACCAAGAGATGGTTCTCTTCCGCCTTCCGGTTTAGCCCCCCCTGTGCGAATATGGTGCAGAGAGTTTGCACATGCTTCACATCCAGTCGTCGGTTCTTTCCCAGGCTCCATGTAGAAGTCAGGGCGTTGATGGGCATACGAGCCGTCAGGATCCGGTGATTTCGTGCCTGCTCGCGGACGGAATCCTCGTCTTTGAAGCATTTTTTCTTTGTCTCTTTCTTCTCTTGCTCATCAGTATCGTCTGCCCGTCTTCTTTTGTTCGGCCGCCTCATGTCAACGCCTGTCGAGGACGGTGGTGCCATATCGCTCCGGTCGCTTGGCAGCCAGGCGCAGGATGGTGATGGTGATGATGATGATGATGATGATGATGATGATGAAAGCTCACGCGGCCCTGACAGGCTTATTATCGTATCGATAGTTCTAAGCCGGAAATATGTAGGAACCAAGATTCCGATGGCCGCCGTGCTCCGAAACAATGATGCGTGCGGATTTTAAGCGTAGAAGCCACTTAATTCGCACGTAGAGATTCAGGGGTAGGCAAGACCCAAACCGTCAATCAAATGTTTCCATCATACATGCCTGCATGGGTTGTCATCTAGTGTGGGACTGTGATCAGACAGGGGCCGGGGGGGGGGGGGGGGGTTCACCGTTTTGAGCCCTTACTAAACTAGGCTAAGAAGTAAATACGCGCCACCTTGTGTGAATCAAAGTCATATCGACGACCAACCATACGCTTCTTGCTGGACGGTGTGACGAGAGCAGCTCATTTCCCCTCTCCGCCTTCCCCTTAAGGAATCTTTAAACTCTGGTTGCGACCGTCTCCAGCATTCAATCGACCTCCTCACAGCAATAACCCCCTCACACATCATTCGTTATCACAACTACAACCATGGTCAGGCCAGATGACGACGAAGCGATCTTTTTCGCAAGCGAGTTTACAAAAGTCCGCGAAATGCTCCATGGCCAGACCGTGGCACAGTTTTTGCAGTTACCCCTCGCAGAGCGCAAGTCCATACTCCGTCAACATCTAGTACAATCCGAGCTAGTCATCATTGAGGAAGGAGATGATGATAATGCGTTAAATCCAAAAATTTCCGACGGCGTTCTGCTCCTGCAGCCGCTATTTGTAGGCAAGGGCGCGATGGGGAAACAGGTGGTGAAAGAGGCCCGTGAGGTGCACTACGGCGAAAACAAGTTCTGGGTGAGGCTACATTGGCTATGCGAATTCCACTGTGATCAGTATGATCTCGACGCACCGCCAGCACCCATAGCACCATTGGTTCGGCACATCATTGTCGAAACAGGCCTTCACGATGGTCTCGACTGGGAAAACGACGAAGAGGATAACCCGTTCTATCCTCATGACGGCATCGGTATCGGCGAAGAAGAGAGAAGTAATAGTCCGGATTACATTCGGCCTAGCGGAGACATCGTGGCAAGACGAACTCGGAAGCGTTTGGAAGACCTTTTCTTATTCACCAATGCAGAGAAGATCACGCTCGTGCTGCGTGGAGATGGGCCACTTGATGGTAGCGATCCAGCGACACGTCAGACTATCGCAGATATCTCGGTCACGGTCAAGCGTCTGATAGATTCCTTTGGCAATCGTTTTAGTATCGAGAAACGGCCACTCGGAAAGTCTCGCACGACTCGTAGTCTGTTGGCGTACTGGAAACCTACGGAGCTCACGAGGCGGGATATCATAGAGGGTAGAGCATCATTTGAGCAATGCATGCAAGTTGATGTGGAAGAGTGGACGCGGGAGCCGGCTAAGGAGGCGATCCCAGACGTCCAGATGAGATGAGAGTTGAGCGAGGATCCCTTTGTCTGTATAGTGAACTTAGATGACCAGTGCTTGACTTAGAATTAGTGATAGAAAGACGCGCATGCGCAGTTGGATCAACCTTGTCAACAAAACGCGACGCGTTGTGATGTGTGGTGGGCACTGTTGGCGTCTTAGTATTCAATCAGTGGGTTGACTTTCCCGCGTTACAAGCGAACTGCGTTTCTCTCACTCAAGCATTCCTGCCCGGACAGAGACTTATAACTAATAAGATCATTTTCGTTACTTGGCTTCTCAATAATTTAACATATTCTAATCCCTTTTGACGCCTGTTCCGGGTCTAAGACCATAAATGTGTGATGTTGTGTACTGGATATAGGGTAGCCCGGAGGCGGGGGTTTGGACGGTGGACAGGGGTGCTCGTTCCTTCTTCATAAGCTCGCTTCTCCTGCCCAACCACGGCATGGCAACTTCCAACTTCTGTTATTTCTCATCCCCAGACCCTAAGACAACACTACGTGTCTCAGAGATTGGGAGTATTCAGTTTGAGTCGCCTCCAACAAGCTACACAAGCTTATCCGCTACCTACAGTTATTGCTGTCAATATTGCTGTTAAGATGGAGGCACTATTTGACTAACTGCTAGAGCAATGTGGACTTTTGTTCTTGATTCCGATATCTAGCTCCCAATGGTAGGTTTGTTACTTTTTCCGATTTCCAGCCTTTAGACCTTGCAATTGACAAATAAGCCCAAGTGGAAATTGGCAGACGGCAATCTTAGCATTAGCGGAAAATAGAGGAAAGTGTTTGAGGCTTCGCTTTGTACCCCAGGGTACAAAAGCTTTGTTTTACCAGGGGAAATAATCTCGGGAAAAGTTTGACAGCCTACTGTTTTGTAACCCGGGGTACAAAAGGTCGAGCCCTGCCGGTCAGGCTTGTACCCCGGGGTTGAAAGTTTCGGTGAGACTCTAGAGCCATCTGTCTAGTTCGTACCCTGGGGTACAAATCTTACCTTGCTGGCCCATTTTACAACCCCTCTACTTGCCTTCTTACCTTAGCTGGCTATTAGTCCTACTGAACATCACCTTTACTCCCTTTATTCTATGTCTAACCCAACCTCTCGAAGGCGCTTCTAAAAAGGTCATTGTTGCTGATGTCCCTTCTCTCTAGCACGACATGGACGAAGCTGTAGTGAGCGACGATGATGACTCTGAATGCGAAGAGAGTCCCCCTACATCCGGCCTCGAGTCACTACAATACGCCCCGATCTTCAACACCTGCGCCCAGAAAATCGGTCCCGACTCTCCCCACCTGCCTCAGCACCAAAGACTCAAGGCGTGGAAACTGTTCAAGGAGAATGTCCACCCGGTCGCGACCATCCTGCACATACCCTCGGTCGAGCAAATGGTGCTCGAAGCAATACAGGACCCGCGGGACCTCAAGCCACCGCTCGAGGCTCTCCTGTTCGTAATATACTTTGGCGCCGTCAACAGCCTCTCCTCAGACGACTGTAAGCTGCAATTCGGCGTGCAGCAGTCTGCACTGCTAGCCAAGTTGCGCCGAGGCGCAGACAGCGCCCTGTCTCGCTCGAGGCTGATGGAGACGGACGACATGCTCACGCTGCAGACTTTTGTGGTGTATCTGGTGCTCCTGCGCTCCCGCGATCCTACATACTCTTGGAACATGACCGGGCTAGCTGTCCGGCTCGCGCAGTCTCTCGGGATGCACCGCGACGGAAGCGCTCTCAACCTCAGTCCCTTTGATGCCGAGATGCGTCGCCGGCTGTGGTGGGGTATATGTATCCTCGACACGCCTGCCTCGGAGGACTACTCGTGCTCTCCAGGCCTGTAAGTCAAATCATCCGCGTCTCTGTGCAATGACCCGAACTGATCCATGTTCAGCATGGAGCTAAGCAGCTTCGACTCCAGACCGCCCCTTAACGTGAACGACGAAGATCTGCACCCAGACATGACCGAGTATCCGAGCGAGTCTCGCGGCATGACCGACATGTCCTTCACGGCCGCCCGCTGCTGGGCCTCCAGCATCTGGCGGACCATGATTGACACGCGCAGGATTGACCCGGATACCGGTAGGAGCTTCAAGCCCATGACGGTAGCGGAGAAGCAGGCATGGGTCGACAAGCAGCGGGAAAAAATTGTCGACCGATTCTCCGGGGACAAGGCATCCCGGGAGTCGCTCCACTGTGTAAGCCTCCGTCTGTCTGCAAAGGCGTGTTCTAACATCCTGTAGTTGGTCAGCGCTTTTATCGGCACCATCATCTCCAACCTCCATCTCATGGCCCTCAACCCTCTCGGTTCAGAGACCTCGCTGAACGAAGACCAGCGAAGACGCGTCTTCCAGGACGCGATAGAATGCATGACGCACTCATACCGACTGAGAACCGACCCCGTGGTAGCACACTGGTCATGGCTGACAAAATGCTACAACGAGTGGCACGCCTTCGCCGTCATCTTGTACGAGCTCTCCAGACGGCCCCTGGTGCAGGACGCCGACAAGGCCTGGCGGGTGGTGGAGCAGAGCGCCGTGCTGCGCTGGGACTCGCCGACCCGGCACCGGAGGGTGCACCAGTGGCGGTCGGTCATGCGGAGCATCGACAAGGCGAGGAGGAGGAGGAAGAAGGAGCTGGGGCGGCGCAAGTCTGCCATGTCGGCAAGGTCTTCGTCTACTGCGCCGCAGAACACGAGTCCGGCTGCCCAGCAACCATGGCCAACGGTAGACAATTCACAGGGCGGTCACATTGACCTCGCGCATGCGTATCAAGGGGATGACAGTGACAAGATGGGGCCTCTACTGGGGGAGGACATGTGTACTTTTCCTGATGATGATGGTCAACTGTACTTTGTCTGTGAATACTAAACCAAGTTCAACTAGTCTAAATGTTCATTGCATTCGAGTACATGCCGTCAAGTGTCACACCAGCCGCTCCTTCAATAAGCCCTCAAATTCATCCCTGGTCATCTCTGTGAGGCCCAATCGATCCATGTCAGCATCATAAGTGCTCGCAAGCCCAGGCGCAAAAGTCGCCCTCGTTGCAAAGGCGGCAAAGGCCCTTGGACTGAATATTCCCGAAGCCAAGTCTTCCTGTGCTTTCTTGACCAGGACCTCAGTGTCGACGGCAACGGGTGTCCAGTCGTGTCCTGCGTCGAGCCTCTGAAGCGTCTGGAGCAAGTCGCGTGGCGTGGTTGACAAGTCTTGGATGCGGATAGCTCTGTTCCTCGTCGCTTCAAAGTTTCTCAAGACGGCCACTACTGCTCTCGCAACAGTACTGATGCTTGCGGTGGAAAATGCAGTACCTCCGCCGTCGTAGATATTGACTGTCCTGGCGGTGAAGTCGGCAAACACGTTCAGATCGAGTCCATTGTCTAGCAGCAGACTATTGTATATGTACGTATAAGTAAGCTTGTTCTCTTTAGCAAATTTCTCCAAGTACTCCTCGGTCTGGACCTTGGTGCGGTACGTGGGAAACGCCCGAATCTTGGGATTCTGCAGATCGGCCCCGAACTCGGAGGGTATGAAACGCTTCACCCCGGCAGCTACCACAGCGTCGATGAGTTTAAGCTGGCATTCCAGGCCGGTCTTTTTGCCTAGGGCAGACACGACGGCGTCGACTCCTCTGAGTGCGTCTCGGAGTGACTCAGGCGATTCGTAGTCGACCAGCGCGACTCTAACCCCTGAGGGATAGTCGATTGGCTTGCGTCCGCGGCTTGCCAGGACTATAACGTCGAAAGACTGTTCTTTGAGGAGTGCATCGAGCATTTGCCGGCCGAGGTGTCCTCCGGCCTGGAAATTGATCAGCGAGTAGTTCTCTAGCGAAGGAAGATGCTATTGTACCCACCCCGGCCAAGGCGACGGACTTAACCACTGTACTGTCTGCGGAAGGCATTGTCGATGGGTGTTTGTAAAGTGTCACTGAAAGTTCTGCTAGGCAACAAGCTTGATTAGAGAGTGAGATGGAAAAGGAGGTCAACATAGATATCCGTCATACAGCAACACCAGCACGTACGTAACACAACCAGGAGAATATCCATGCATCAATCCCCGGACTTCCCCGGACTCCCCGCTCTAACCCGCAGCAGCCTCCCCGCATTCCGGTAGGCGATCATCTCAAGCTCCTCCGGGGTAACCAACCCACTGTCCTGCAGCTCCCGGATCCACCTCAGACCATTCTCGTTCTTCTCAAACGGATAGTCCACGCTGTAGAGGATGTGATCGACCCGCGTGTTCCTCAGGATGCACGCCATTGGAGCTACACTCCACACCCCGCTCGTCGTGATCCAGATGTTCTCGTCCCACACCTGGCGCCAAGGTCTTTGCCGTTCTCCCCATCGCGCCGAGAGCTTCTCTACCCGCTCTAGCATAAAGGGGAGCATCTCGCCAAAGTGGCCGACCACGATCTTGAGCGTCGGCAATTCGTCAAACAGCCCGGCTGCAAACAGCTTCAACACCCCGAGCCCAGTGTCCTGATGCCAGCCAAACCCGCTGGACCCGAGACTCCGAGCCGCACCGGCTACATAGTTGCCCTCGTAAGCCGAGCGCTGGGTATCCGCCGGGTACGTGGGATGTAGATAGATGGGTACATCAAGCTCAGCCGCTGCGACAAACACGGGCCAGAAGCGCGGGTCGTCGTAGTGAGTCCCGTCCACATGGGCGTCCACCAGCGCCCCGACGAACCCGAGCTCTCGGACACAGCGCCGGAGCTCAGCTGCTGCCGACTCGGGCTCGGCCATGGGCAGCACTGCGAGGCCAGCAAGACGTTGCGGGTTAGCGCGCACCGCTTGGGCCAGCTCGTCGTTTGCCAGGCTGCTGAGGTGTAGGGGTCTGGGACCCAAGCCCGGCGCGTGCGACACGACCTGGAGAGATATGCGGTTGGTGTCCATGTCCTGTATCCGCAAGGTTGCGAGGTCTGTGAGGCGGGCTGACACGTCTGGCAGGTGCTTGAGCTGCTCCTCGTAGATGTCGGAGAGCTCGGGTAGCAGCTTGGCCGAGACGAAGTGCTCTTCAAGCGTGATGAGGGGAGGCAGTGGCTTGGGCATTTTGTCGACTTGTCCTGGGCTAAGAATTGTATGACCAAGATCAAGTTTGTAAACCTTACTATTGAGCCGTGTTATATCTTTTATCTTGATCCAATTGTCGGCTAAGCGTCCGTATCACTTATCCGAGGTGCGGGTTCATAGCTGTGTACGCTATCTGATGCCCGAGTCAATATCTTCGGGTCTATTGACGTCAATCTAAAGCAAAGTAGGATAGGTATCTAATCTCAATCCCGTGATTTCTCAATCAGCTTGCTCTTGTCAATATAAAACATGGCAACAAGCGCCTCCCTCGCCTTGTCTAGGTTCAGACCCTTCTGCCTCTGCTGGATATCGCGCTGGCTCTTGAGCAGCTCATCCCTAATCTGCGACCACTCTAGCGTCTCTCCCGTCTCCTTGACAGTCACCGGGCGGATCTTGCCGTTCTTCTTCCTCCATACTCCGTCGATAATGACGCCCTCGACATCTCGCACATCACTGTGTCGTACAACAGCTGCCAATGGGTCCGACTCGGAGACGCAGCTCATTGAAGGGCTACTGGGTGCATCGAATATGACCAAATCTGCTAGTTTTCCCACCTTGATTGAGCCAATCTGGTCTCCTAGAAGGACTGCGCGCGCTCCGTTGATCGTGGCCGCGTTAAACGCCTCCTGGGTGCTGCCTCTCGGGTTGAGATGCATCCGGCGAGGAGCGCCAGTGCCATTTTCCGTCTCGGCCACAGCATCCTGCTGGCGTGCCATGTGCGACGCAGACCTGGCGAGAGCGAGGATGGAGCTTGTGCTGCTGGTATGGCAGTCTACGCCAAACGTGGTGTTGATGCCCGATGTGAAAGCAACTGGCCAGCCAAATCCCATCTGGGCTTCCGTATCCGGAGTGCTCGATACTGGAACCTTGGTCTCGACCAACTTGGCCACCTCTTTAGCGTCGAGGCCAGTCGCGTGCGACAAGAGAATATCGCTGGGCGACTTGATGAGGCCGTATGACTCGAGGGTAGAGATCAACGGGTTGCTTCCTTTTTCCTTGTCAGAAACGTCACGTAAGATAATTTGAGGCCGAACTTACCCAGAGCCGGGTTCTTAGCGTAGTGAGATGTAAACAGCTTGATTCCCGACTGGCGCAGCCCGGAAAAGATGCCCACGACAGCCTCCTTGGGCAGAAACCAGTAGTCAAACCCGAAACCGATCTGGACCCTGCCGTTCCCGTACGGCTGGGACCTGGCGAGCTCGAAAATGTGCGCCATGCTTGAATCTGGCAAGATGTCGCGCGATGGCTCACATGTTCTTGAGTCCCATTTGGTAAAGTAGGGAGGGTGAGAGTAAGCAAAGATTGACCGGATGCCAGATGCTATGGTCGCGGATAGAGCTTGGGTTGCTATTCACACATTAGCATTGTCCTCGACAGAATTGGCCATGAGGCTTACCGTGTTCATTGGTCTGGTTGCCGTGGGCATGGTCTAGTACAAACGTAGTCCCAGCGTCGATCGCCTCCAAAGCTCCTCCGAGCTGTCCCCAGTACATATCCCGCGGCTTGTAGGCATAACTCTGCCAGAAGCCCGTCACCAGGTAGTCGAAAACAGACTGCTCGGCATGACATCCCTTGAGCTGCGTCTGCCACAGGTGATGGTGCGTGTCGACAAAGCCAGGGCTGATGATCTTGCCGCTGCAGTTGACGAGCTCGGTGCCGGCCGGCGCGACGAGGCCCTTGCCGATCTTGGCGATGCGGTTGGCTTGGATCAGGATGTCTGTGTTGCGGAGGGGGTTCACGTGATCGTTATCATCATGGAAGAGGAGGGTGCCGCCTCGGAGGAGGATTGAGGATGATGCCGCTACTGATGCCATGTCTGCTGATCTGAGATTGTGATAGGTTGTGGCTGCGTCAAAGGTTGTCTTCGACACTGTCTTTATCAGCGTGGGCTCGTTAGTTGTCACCAATCACAACCCTGATATGAGTCGGGCTTCTCGGCCGAGAATTCCGCAGTGAGACAGGGAAGAGGTTGTGCTCGGAACGACGTCCGCCTGGTTCCTCTTGACTTACCCTACACAAGTCAATTTTGTTCTCAAGGCAAATCTGGACAGCTGCACTATGAATGGTTTGGCGACGTTGGGAAGATATGGTGATTTTTCAACTTTGGATGACTTTTCGGACGGTTTGCGTCGATGTGCGGTTTTTAATGTCAATGTAAACTACCTCTTTTATAAGATATCCGGCGATTAACTTAAAGGGCCTATTTTTAGATTCTTGGTAGTCACTTGTTACTAATGCAGCTCGTTGAATAACATCATGCATAAAATCCAGGCATAAAAACTAACACCTCTTGACGATGTAGAAACGTGACGCTGATAAAACAAAACCTCTAATATCGATCTTCTAGATAAGAACAACTTCTATGTATGAGACTCAAGCACCTCTATGGAATACCATCTTGTTCCTAATGAAACCAAGCCCTCCAATGCTGACCTCAACTACATTTCCATCCTCGAGACACCCATTCGTATGCCATCCAACGCCCTCCGGGGTTCCCGTCATGATCACTGTCCCACGGCGCAAGGTACGGCCTCGAGAGGCAAACGCGATGAGCTGTCGACACGACCATATCATTTGCGCCGTGCTCGTCGTCTGTCGCACCTCGCCGTTGACCGTAGTCTTCAGGTCCAGAGCCTGCGGGTCCGGCACCAGCTTCGGCGAGACCAGGTAAGGTCCCGTCGGGCCAAAGTCGTCAAAGGACTTGGCGTAGCCCATCTGGTACCCGGATACGTCGATGGCGTGAAGGTTGCGAGCCGAGACGTCGTTGCTGATTGTGTAGCCGAGCACGTAGTCCAGTGCGTCGTCCTCACTGATGTCGTATCCATCCTTGCTAATCACGACGCTCAACTCTCCCTCGTAGTCTAGCAGCTCCTGCGCGTCTGGGTGGATCTTGATGTCGTCCAGTGGTCCAGCCAGACGATCAGGAGGAGTAGCAAAGATGACAGGTTTCTTAGGCGGCGGAAACTATCATGCCTGTCAGCATGCCTTCTGGCAGTCTGGGGGGTGTGCTCACCTTTGTCTCCTTAGCATGAGACTTGTAGTTGACTCCCGCGCAGATGATGATGGGCGTGCTGGGTAATGGACACAGTAGCTGAGCAGACGTAAGTACCGTGTAGGGCATGGTAACTGGGCGGTAGCTCACCTTGACCAGCTCGGCCTTTTCGTCCAAGACCTTGAATCCAGATTCAATGCTCCCGGAAACGAGCTGCACTGTCTTGCCCTCCAGTTCCGAGGCTGGAATCTCGCCTTCAACATTACCATATCTCTCGATTCCTTCCTTATCCAGGAATCGGATAAGCCTATCAAACGACATCTTGAGATGAAAGGTGAAAGTTGTGAGCTCTCGGCGGCATTTAAGGATAGCTAGAGCTGGAGAACAAATTTGCAGAAACCTCAAGACTTTGTAACTTACAGTTGAGGGTATCAATTAGTTTAGAGCATTTTCCAGTACTCTAATAGCTTTACTCAACACAGCTAAGTAAGCCGACCCGAGCATAGCTTCGGAGTTAGCACGGCATCATCACAACCGCAATACTGTTGCAATATCCCGAGTGAATCCTACCGGGCAAAGTCCCGGTTTCTCGGCTTCCAGTCTGGGGTTGTGGGTTTCTCCCCGCACTCCCCCACTCCCTAACCCGCACCTCGGATCCGGGGCCCCGGCTGTACCGAGTAAGCATATAATGGTAGCAACTGGGGATATGCCACCGTCAAATCGCCACGGTATCAGACATCCTACTTGAAATCATATCCAATTTTTACAATGTCTCAATCATCTACTGACAGTCGCATCCTCCTCGATCGGCTCTACTATTGCCGCTACGGACATCCAGACCTGGAAAAGGCAAAGGAGTTCTTCACAGACTTCGGCCTGATCCCGGTCCAGGAGAAAGATGACAAGGTCTACTTCCGCGGCTTCGGCATAGACCAGTTCTGCTACGTGGCGGAGAAGACAAGCGACGGCAAGCGAAAGTTCAGGGGCGGCGCTTGGATCGTGCAGTCCATGGCCGAGCTGGAGAAGGCAACCAAGTTGCCGGGCTCAACGCCGATCCATGACTTTGACGCGCCGGGCGGGGGAAAAGTAGTCATTATCAAAGACCTGCTGGGGGAGGAGGTGACTCTGATCTACGGTCAGGAAGATCGAATTCCGGAGCCCAGGGAGGTTCCTAAGCCGGTCATGTGGAACACCTGGGAGGACAAGAAGCGGCTGGGCGATTTCCAGCGCCCGGACAGAGATTTGCCGTCTAAGGTGCATAAGCTGGGTCACTACGGATTTGAGGTCAATGTGGACAGGATCCACGAGGTCTTTGACTGGTACAGCAAGACGTTCAATATGAAGAAGACGGATACCTTATTCCAGCCGCAGAGCAAAAAGACGGTCATGATCTTCATTCATCTGGACAAGGGCAAGGAATACGTCGACCACCATGTAAGTTGCGCTAGGCTGCTTCTAGTATATGATTTACTAATAATCGGGCAGAATATCTTCATCGCCGGCTCACCCGAACTCAAAGAGGGCATCAAAGCGCACCACACCAGCTTCGAAGTCGACGACGTGGACAGCCAGGTCGTCGGCCATCATTACCTACGCCGCAAGGGCTACATCAACGTCTTCGGAGTGGGAAGACACGTGCTCGGCAGCCAGATCTTTGACTACTGGTAAGTAAATGAAATGACCTCTGAGAATGAGCTCCTATTCTAATGGTGATGGAGGTTTGACTCGTCCGGATTCATCGTCGAGCACTACGTTGACGGCGATCTTGTCAACGAAGACTCGCCGCATGCGGATGAACCTGCCGTCGCTGCCACGGTGTCAAGCTGGGGTCCGGAAATTCCGCGAGCCTTCTTTACCAAGAAGTTTGAGGATTTACCTGGCATTACAGATATTCCGGTTGTTCCTATCGAAGCTTGAGATGTACGGAAGAAAGGGCTTGGGAGGGGAGTGTGACTGAGTATTTTCTTTGCAAAGCAATACTAAGGAGCATGTGAAAAATTGACTCCATCAAATTTTTGAACTGAAAAGACACCCATTATGATCGTCATTTCTCCCATTCCAAACCCTCATGAGTGGGCTCGGTAGCATCGGCCTGTATTTCCCGAGCTCGGATCTGCCAATGGGCTTTGAATCGATACGTTGCCGGCGCTAGATGGGATGGAGTCACTAAAAGATGATAATACTCCGGTCGAGCTGAATTAAAAAGCCGTCACAGGTTATTGAAGCGCTATTCGTCCACGGTATTGCACTCCAACCCTCAATCACGGTCATGTCTTCCTCAACGCAACACCCAAAGACCATGGCTGGCAGAACAGCCGTCATCTCGGGCTCCTCCAAAGGCATCGGCGCCGGCATCGCCCTGGAACTGTCAAATCGCGGTGCAAACATTGTTCTCAATTACCCCTACCCGTCCTTGGAAGCTGAGTGCCAGACCGTGGGGAAAACCCTGAAAACAGACTGGATCGCCGTGTGCGCAGACCTGGCATCCGTCGACGGTCCATCAGAGCTCGTCCGACAGGCCGTAGCCAGGTTCGGCCATATCGACATCCTCGTCAGCAACGCCGGCTACGTTCCCATGGCGCCTCTCTGGGACGCCAGCCTGAGCATGTGGGACCAGGCGATGAACCTGAATGCCCGTGGCGCTTTTGCACTGGTGAAGGCGTCGCTGCCGCACCTGACGCCGTACAAGCCAGCTGATCCCCCGAGCATGTCTGGTGCTATTGGCGGGTCGCGCATCATCATAGTCGGCTCGGCTGCTTCGTGAGTGCCCAAGGCGAACCAGGGCGTTTATGCGGCCACGAAGGGCGCTCTCGATTCCATCTTGCGGGTTTGGGCCAAGGAGCTGCCGCCAAAGTACGGCTGTACGGTCAACCTGGTGGCTCCGGGGCCGGTGTTGACCGAGACCTTTCTTGACCACTTTACTCCTGAAGAGTGGGAAAAGATCAAAGCAATGCTGATTGCTGAGACACCAGTCGAGGGTGGAGCTGCGTCTGTGGAGGATGTTGCTTGGGCGGTCGCCTTTCTTGCGGAAGAGCGGTCTCGTTTTATCAACGGCGAGTTTATGCTATTGTCTGGAGGAGTCTCGATGAAGTAGTTGCAGAATACACAAGATACTTTTTGAAAACTTTGTTAAAAATGGTTGGAACTGAGTGCTTTGTAGAATGAACAACCGGGCGGGTTATCCAAACTGGTAAAAATGTATCATGGTAGTGATTAAGCAACTTGATATCATCCTAACTGTTACATGATAAACGGCGGGAAAGGTCATCTCACCTCATCTTTTGCGGAAAACCTGGATCATTTAAGCATGTTATATATTTAATCACATGGTTCTATCACTCCCTCCGTCCTTGTTCAACACGGTTACCAACCTAGCGCCTATCCAATCTCCCTCGTATCTCACTCACCCCAAGTTTAAACAAGGGTAACCTACCCTAGCCCTCTGATACTGGACATCATCGACTCTTCATTGCCAATTCCCAATCGGGATCTGGGATAATCTGACCAAGTTAGTATACCAACCAGCTCATGGTCAAGGATGGAAGCAGCATACCAAGCCCTCAAACTCAATATTCTTCGGCCTCTCCATCACATTCTCCGGCAGCCGAATGTCATAGCGCATGAGAAACTCGATCACGAGCAGCTTCATGGCCACCTCGGCAATGTACCGACCGGGGCAGGCATGTTTGCCGTACCCCCACGTCAAGTCCTTCTTGCCGACAGTAACCATCTGGTTTGTGTTCCGGGCCGCCTCATTAGCAGTTCGGATCCTGTAGTATCGGAAGCCATCAAAGGTCTGGGGGTCCTCGAAAAACTCCCGGTCCATGTTGATCGCTCCCGTTGGAAGGACAATGCGGGCGCCTTTGGGGATGCGAAGGCCGTTGGACAAGGTCATGTTCGAGAGAGCCTTTCGCTGAAAGCTGGCTGCAGGATTTTAGTTGCCGTTTCTTTCTGTGCGGTGATGCTTGGGTAACTCACTTAGGTCAGGAGGGTTCAACCGTTGAGTCTCCTTGATGAAGCTGTCCAGCTTCCACAACTCAGTCAGTACCCGCTTATCCACCACACCATTGTTCTTCTCAACCACTGTCTTTATCTCTTCAATGAGCTCTGGTGCATATTCGGGATGCGTGGCAAGATCCATGAGACACTGAGTCACCGTCGCAGCCATGGACTGAATGGCAGCCACGCACAGGTTAATCTGGGCAATGGTATGCGCCTCGACATCATCAGGGCCCAGATCGCTCTCGTAGAGATAATCCAGAAGCGACTGAGGGTCACTCAGAGGCTTGCCCCCATTTGCCTTTTTGTTTTCCAGCGTCTGAGCCACCAGGGCCTTGCCTTCTTCGAAGCGCTGCATCATGTACCCTCTACCCTTGACGAATCGGTAAACTAGCGGACGGAGCATGGCGGGCCACTTCTTCAGGTTCTCGGTCCATACGACGGCCGAGTGTACATGTTCACTGGCGATGTCTAGCCAGTGGTCGTTGTCGGCCGAGGCGGCGCTGTGGAAGATTCTGGCCGAGATGCGGGAGACGAGGCGCATGACGTGCGGCCAGGGCTTTGTGACAGTAGGTTCTGCACGTGGGATGGTTAGTGGTGGTTCAAGTGGCCAAGACAGGGGGATTGGTAAAGCGATGGATGTTTCGGACGGCACACTTACCGTCAAAACTCTCCAGTGGCCAGTGTCTGCGGATCAACTCTTGAATGACAGGAACATATTGCGCTAGAAGTATTAGAACAAACACTTGATGTGAAGGGTATGGGCCTGCACTTACGAAGCGTTGGATTTAGCTTTCTGTTCACAATGTTGATCTGCTTTTCGTCTAGATTGCCCACTTTGGTGTACTTTTTCATACTAAACTATTGTTGAGAGGAAAACTATTAGTAATGCCTTAGAGCTTATGACTGCATGGGATCTATACCTCTTCTTCCAAGAATGCTGAGAAACTCAACGACTTTTGACTGCCAAGGCCATGGAGTAGGTCGAGAGGGATAATAATATTAGTTCCTGGACGGGAATGAGTCAATGACCCTGAACCTTTTTAGAATTTGGAAAAGAGTCCTGAGTATCCTCACCTTCTGTGGTTGTGATTCCAAAGACTTGATCTTGAAACTGGAAGATGTCAAGTCAGCACCCAACAGCTCGGAGAAACAGCACCATACCTTGTTGTAGCTATCAATGAGCAGTCTCCGAGTATCCTTGATGAAAATTTCAATTCGCTTCTTCTTATTTGGCACCTCTTCCTGCATGGCAATTGGCAGCTTCGGCATCCTAGCGTCAACCGCAAAGGACCAGACAAACAAGGCTCCGAAGAGCACAGCGCTGACCATTCCCCATCCCGCCACCGCAAGAGCATTCTGCTCAAGCTTGGATGCTAGGATGGGATAGTAAATTTCGAATTTGGCCGACATGGTGGTTCAGCAAGAGTGTGTATGGTGATGGCGGACTTGGGTGAGAGAACGGGCGAGACGAGGAATAAAGAACAACTCCGCCAGCTGGACGATATCTCTTGCACGCAGACTAGACTGTGGCTGCAGCCATATCGCACTGAGTCCAGAGTTCGGAGCCACACCCGGGTGTATGTGCATAAGCGACGGTCCTCACGGAGTCCTCGGCCGACTAGCTGAGACAAGACCCCGATGGTCCTCTGATATGCCATCGGGTCAGGGCTCGGAACTTTACTTGGGCCGAAAAAAGACTTGCCGTCGTCTGACGAGGTCGAGATCTCAAATTCCTCTTGGCAAAATGACCGTCCGTGATGGGATCCGTTGGCTCATCTCGGCCAACTGGCATAACCCGGGAACCCGTACTAGAAAAAGGGACACTCTTACGTATGTCTCAGAAATAGCTTCAAGAAATAGAACATCTATATCTTCACTTCATGGGATCCAATATACCAACATATCTATCTTACCTCGTAACCCGTCTATCAACATTCCCCCCCAAGCCCTCAAGCATGACTGCACCAGACTTCAACCTCGCCATCGTCGGCGGCGGCATCGGCGGTCTCTGCCTCGCCGTATCCATCACAAAGTACACCTCCATTCCTGTAACGGTGTACGAGAACGCGCCAAAGTTTGGCGAGATTGGCGCAGGCGTCGCGTTTGGACCCAACGTTATCAAGGCCATGAACAAGATCTCAGAGCCTCTCGCGGCTGCCGTGGGCGCTCGTGCGAATGGAAACACGTTCCCAGAGAAGAAGGGCACGTGGTTTGATTTTCGAGTTGGCATCGACGGTGTCGACGAGGCTGCCAGGGCAAGAGGTGTTGTCGCCGGGGCGTTTCTTGGCGGCGTCAACCACCCTGAGCCTGGGAGCTGGATGGTGAATCGCACCTATCTCATTGACGAGCTGGCCAAGCATCTTCCATCAGACATTGCTCGCTTTGGCAAGAATCTTGTCGACATCCAGGATCTTGGCCCCGAAGGTGTAGTGTTGTCATTCGAGGATGGATCAACGGCACGCCACAGTGCAGTCATTGGCTGCGACGGCATCAAGAGCCGCACACGACGTGTCATGCTAGGCGAAGGCAACCCCGCCGCCAATCCCGTATACGCTGGCAAATACTGCTATCGTGGTTTGGTCCCCATGGACAAGGCGGTCGAGCTGCTCGGCGAGGAAAAGGCCGTGAACTGTCAGGCCTACCTCGGCTACCATGGCCACATGCTCACATTCCCTGTGGCCGGAGGCCGGATGATGAACGTGGTGGCATTTCAGTCAGCCAAGGACTGGCCACACGAGAAGATGGTCATCCCAGCCACGAAGGAGCAGATGGTCGACAGCTTCAAGGACTGGGACTCCGACGTGCGTCACATCGTCCAACTGATGGGCCAGTCCGACATCTGGGCCCTCTTCGACCACCCGGCGACAGACGCCTTCCACAAGGGAAATCTGTGTCTGCTGGGAGATTCGGCGCACGGCTCAACGCCGTTCCAGGGAGCTGGTGCCGGTATGGCCGTGGAGGATGCATACGTGCTTGGGCGACTTCTGCAGCATGCCAAGAAGACAACTGATCTGCCCTTTGTCTTTGAAGCGTTTAGCAGGGCTCGGGTCGAGCGCACGAATAAGCTTGTCAAGACCAGCAGGGAGGCGGGACATGTTTGGCACTTTGAGACGGAGGGGGATGATATTGATAAGATTCGAGAGAACTTGAAGGATAGGATGAGGTGGATTTGGGAGAACGACATTGAGAAGGACATCAAGGAGGCTGAGGCATGGTTGAAGGGTAGGAAATGAAACGGATCTGGAACTCTGGAAATGAATATGGAAGAAAACCGACTTGTTATCACGTCAAGCTCATTTAGAATGTCAGAAGTGTTCAAAGAAGGTATTCATGCTTTTAGGGGGCTAGTCATGGCGGGCCGAATTTCAGGTATTGGCTAGGGCTTTTCAATCAAGTTTGATGTCCAGAGCATGCTTATTGGCAATGCTGACCAAGTCTAATGAGAAGCCTTTGTTCTAGATGATTATTTCCCACCTGGTACCGCTGGGCTCACGCTCATACTCTGCTCAATATCATACATGATATCCTTAATGTGCTCAATACCAACAGAGATCCTCACCATCTCAGGTGCAACACCGAGGTCGATCTTCTCCTGCGGCAACATTACCTTGTGCGTGGTAGACCAGGGATGCATAGCAGTTGTCTTGGCATCTCCATATCTAAAGTTGTTAGCTGAAAGGCCAGACTCAGTTCAGGAGTGTCTTACCCAGGGTTGTTCGAGATCATCTTGAAGTTGTCAACCAACTGCTCGCCCGCATCAGCCCCGCCCTTAATGCCAAACATGAGCACCGCTCCAGCGCCCCGAGGCAGATACTTGAGCGCGAGCTCGTAATGCGGGTGGCTTGGAAGGCCCGGGTACGAAACCCACTCGACGTTCTCATGCTTCTGCAGCCACGTGGCAAGGGCAATGGTATTCTGAGCGTGCCTCTCGCACCGCAAGCTTAGCGTTTCAATCCCGAGGATGAACTGCTGGCTGTTGAACGGAGACAGACACGAGCCAACGTCACGTAGTATCTGGCCTCGGATGCGCATGATGAAGGCTTCCCGTCCAAACTTTTCACTGAAGTTAAGGCCGTGGAAGCCGGGGCAGGGCTTGTTGAACTGTGGGAATCGCGTCGAGTCCTTCCAGTTGAAGTTGCCCGAGTCGACGATGATGCCACCTGTGGCGCTGCCGTGGCCGCCGATCCACTTGCTCATGCTCTCGACGACGATGTCGGCGCCGTGCTTGATGGGTTGGCAGAAGTACGCGCAGCCCACCGTGTTCTCGACCACGAGCGGAACGCCAGCTTCGTGCGCAACCTTGGCGATGGCTTCAATGTCGGGCACGTTGAAATTGGGATGCCCGACCGTCTCGATGTAGACAGCCTTGGTGCGCTCATCGATGGCCTTCCGCACCGCCTCGGCAGACTCCTCCACCACGCGGCACTCGACGCCAAACTCGGGCAGCAGGAAGGAGAACTGGTTGTATGCCCCGTGGTAATAGTGCTTGCTGGCGACGATATTCTCGCCGTGCCCGGCCAGGGCGACCATCGTCATGAAGACAGCAGCCTGGCCGGAAGCCACTGCCACGGCCGCCACGCCGCCTTCAAGCGCTGCGATGCGGCGCTCAACGACCGCTGTGGTTGGATTGCCCGTGCGGGTGGCAATCTCGCCCTCCTCCTCGAGGCTGAAGAGGCGGGCGGCGTGGGCCGAGCTGCGGAAGTTGAAGACGTAGGTCTGGTAGATTGGCACACCGCGGGCCAGGGTCGCCGAGTCAGGCGTCTGGCCTCCGTGGACCTGCAGGGTCTCAAACTCTGGGACGTGCTCTGGCTCTGCGGTTGTTGTCATGGTGATTGCTTGGTTGACTTGAGGTTGAGTGTTGCAGAGTTGTGACAAGGAGGTAATACAAGTATTGCGATTGGTGGTGGAAAACCGCCAGCGAGGGAGGAGTAGTGAACCGAGAGTGGCAATGCTAAGGGATTCCTGGAACGAACATGGTCATTTTCCTGTGCTTTTCACGCTAAAGATAGGCCAATGGATTCCTTGAGCTCGGTTCCGACAAGCCTTGCCAATGCAATGTTGCGTAGCGCGGACCCTCGGGCGTGTCGGGATTTTCGGACGGGACTCCGAGGCGAGGCTGGTCGAGATAACTTCATTCGGGATTATCTAGGCTCGGTGTGGGTCAGTATTAGCTCGATCCACACGATAGATGATACTTTTATATCCGTATATGGAGACGTGGGATGTGTTGGAGTATCTCTCGAATCACATCACAGTAGCATTGTCATCATCCTAAACATCTAGAACTACGTGAAAGATGACGGTCAAGAAGCTCAAGGTCATTGTCGTCGGTGCCGGCTTCGGCGGCTTGGGGGCAGCTATTGAATGCGCTGACCGTGGCATGGATGTGACTGTCATTGAAAAGTACCCCGACTCAAACAGCCAGGGTGGTAAGTCATAATCTCCCAAGTGTCCATCATCTCTGTCTTCGAGAACAAGCTAACTCATCCCTGTGTCTTTATAGACATTCTTGACTTTTTCCCCAACGCTGGCCGTATCATCCATCGATGGGACAATGGCAAGGTCGGCCAGCAGATTCACGAAACCGGGTGCAACCGCATCCGGACGATGGAGCTCTGCAAGTACGATGGAAAGTTCCTCACCGACGTACCCTGGGCGAGAGACGGCAAAGAACACAACATTACGTACGCCGGCCACCGAGGTCAAATCCATTCCATTTTCCTTGCCCATGCAAAGAAACTGGTCAAGGACATCAGGATCGGAATAGCTGTTACCGAGTACCTCGAAGAAGATGGCAGAGCGGGCGTCTTGCTCTCCTCCGGCGAAACTCTCTGGGGTGACTGTGTCATTGCCGCAGATGGGCCGCGGTCCATCGCCCGCGAGAAGGTCCTTGACCTAGAGAATGATGGCAAGGACGGGAAGAACAGCGGCTGGGCAGTATTCAGAAGCTTTTTCAAGACCGACGAGAAAATGCTGAATCATCCCGGTTTAAAGGATATGTATCATACCGACAGGGACACTGTCAGGTTTTGGATGTACGACAACTTGAGCCTCATGGCTTTTGTCTGGAACCAGGGCAAGGACATTGCTTGGGTTTTGATTCATCCGGTAAGCTGGGAAGCCTTGACACAACGAACGCGCGTCTAATACTCGACATGATAGGACGACAAAGAATCCAGCGAGTCTTGGTCAAACATCGCGGAGCGAGAGCACCTGGCCAAGTGGATGGAGTACTTCACCGCCAAGGACGCCCAGGCACTATACGAAGTAACCCCCGTGGGCAAGACCATCGACTTCAAGCTCGTCTACCGCCCCACGATAGACAGCTGGGTGAGCAAGGGTGGCCGCACCATCCTAATCGGCGACGCAGCCCACGCGAACCTGCCAACCGCCGGCCAGGGCGCGTCCCAGGCGTTGGAGGACGCCGTCACAGTGGCCCAGTGCCTGGCCATGTCCGAGGGAGACGTCAAGCTCGCTCTGGAGGCGGCGCAGCGGATCCGATACCATCGGTCCAACGCCGTGCACAAGAGCGGGCAGACGAACAGGGATGCATTCTGCAAGATTCCCTGGGACGACATCGAGGCGGCGCCTGAGGAGTGGGCGAAGAAGAGGTTTCCGAAGCTGAAGCCGTGGGACCCGCTGCAGTTTGCCACTGAGCAGTTTCCCAAGGTGGCTGAGGATATCAAGAAGGGGGTCGTGGGTCATCTGGACGATGTGGCTGTTGCTCCGCCTGAGGGCGGATATTGGTAAAGGGAGCTTTGCTAGATGGTCCCATGGATGCTTGTCTGTCCTTGCCAAGTTTATTCTTTACATGTTTGCAACAGATAGATATTTGAACAATAGAAATATTTGCGTCAGATCAGTCTTGCAGTGTATCATTGTAACACTTGGATGTACCTTGTGCCCAGGTCCATCCTGGCTACTCAAATCCTCACTTCACGGTCCCTTTGCTAGCTTTGTCGTTGATTCTGGCTGATATGATGGTCCAAGTTCTAAACGCACTCGGTGGCAAAGGTAGGCGTTGCATTCTGCGGGGTATCCGTCCAGATAGCCAAGACACGGTAGTTTGAAATACGAGCATGATTTAGTGGTACACGTAACTATGCAACATGATGTGTCAAAGAGGCTTGTGGGCTCGAGAAAAATGAACACAGGTGCTCGCTTCGACGACTGGTGGCCAACTCGGCTGCATGGGGGGATAGCTTAGAATTGCCCGACGTGTGACTGGTCGACTGCCAATATCGTCCGTCTATCTGACCTGACCGTTGCCTTCTTCCTTGACATGGCTCAAAAGTCCGGCAAATGATACGGTTTTGCGATCGGGTTAGCAGTGAATTTTCCGACATCAACATGGCCGTACCTCGTAGTTGTTTACCGACACAGCACACAAGCTATCAGTGCCCCTGTCTCTGTTGTTGACAAGGAAATGCCAGCCATCGATAATTGGCAGTTGTTCAAGAGCGGAAAGCGGGGTTATTGAGCGCCACGCGCTGACGGTGATGCTCGGCCGAAGTTTTGCTGGTCTCGGGATACTCGGGAAAATACACCGGCGGGCTGGGATGGACTGGTCATTTTCTTGAGGTTGGGCCTGGGTTTTATCTCTGGCTGAAGGGGGCCGACGCCGACAGAGTTTGGCAGAGGAGGGGTCGCTGTGTAGTAGACCAAGGTAAAGATACGTTATCTCACAGGTAGAGGCAAGGAGAGATAGAGCAAGAGGGGGCCGTTTTGGATGAGCCTGGAGAACATGATCAATAGTAGCATTTTATAGTAATAAATCACCAAAAATGAATAAAATACGCAATAAATCAACACGAATAATCAACAGTTGGAGGATATTCTAATGTGCCTAGGTACAAGCTGAATACCATGTGAGGCGGTATTCAAGCCATGATAGCTTCATCGGGCTAGCTCGACCCCAGGTTTCTCTGCATGAACCAAGACTAAGCTGGCCCTGGTTTGCGCGGGCCCACAATTGAAACTGGGATTCAGATCGACTCCCGGGTTTCAATTCTTTCCTTACTTGGACAGTCTCGGGGGAGGGGGCTCGAGACACATCCATCTCTGTGCTGTGTGTGTGTTGTTATCGACGCCGCCTCGAGCCTGGAGATACGGGCTATGCGGCGTGTCTACAAATACACGTCGGCCCTTCCAAGTTATGGCATTGAAGCTACAAACACGTTGTCGGATCACATCGACATCAATCAGAACCTGAAACCATCTTGCTTCAATACTCTTCTCACCATGGCTTTGTTGTCTCTGGGGCCAGTCGTTTCTCATGTGCTCATCCTAGTGGTAGCCATGTGCAATATCTGTATCCTGTCCTACGACGCCGGCATGATCAACAACCTCAATGCGGTTCAGCCGTACTTTGAACGTTGGTCAACCACACTAAGCCAAGGCCCTCCGCTAACAGCTCGGCAGACTTCAACCTCGACAGTGACCTCATCGGTCTCAACGTCGCCATCGTCAGCGCCGGATGTATCTTTGGCTCTCCGGTAGTTGGCCCCATTGTGGATCGTTGGGGACGAAAGACTGGCCTTGCAATGGGCTCAGTCTGCATCATCCTCGGAGTGGTGCTGCAAGCGTCAGCGGGCAAGAGTAAGTGATGACTACCAACCTATCATCCAGACTTAGGCTCACACATGGTTTTAGTCGCCCAGCTCATCGTCGGTCGCTTCATCATTGGCTTCGCCACTATCATAAACGGCTCCATCGCCCCCATGTGGGTTATGGAGCTGGCCTCGCCAAAGTACAGGTCCATGCTCTCGAGCTCAGTCCTCGTCTCGGTGCCGTTCACCTCGTTTCTAGTCACTTGCATCATTCTGGGGATATATGATAAGCAGTCAAACTGGGCATGGAGGGGGATCATGCTGGTGAGTGCCCCAAGAAACGGTTCTTGCAATTTCTGACACACGTCAAGGGAGAGGCAGTGCCCTCTATTATCTCACTCTGTCTCTTGCCGTTTGTCGATGAGAGCCCAAGATGGCTCTTCTATAAGGGGCGCGGCGAAGAAGTAAGATATTTTGCTTAACTCTTGGTCTAACCTCGACTGACATTGGCCTAGGCTACTAATATCCTCGCTCGCTTGCACGCAGACGGTGATGTCGAGCATCCAATGATCGTCGCTGAAAGTCAGGAGATTCTTGGCGCCCTGGAGCATGAGAAGGAGAACGACGGAGGCTGGAAGGACCTTGTATCCCCTGGTATGACTTACTTTTCCCCTTGCAGCTAGACGACATCTGATGAAGAATGCAGCCCCCAATCTGAAGCGATTCGGCATTGCTGTCCTTATGAACATCTTCTACCAGATCCTGGGAGGAAACATGATTCTGTAAGTTCATGGTTCTGTAATGATTGACCTTTGTCCCTGACGCTTTCATCACAGCTACTTCTCATCCTTCCTCATTGGCAAGCTCGGAATCGAAAGCAGGAGAATTGTAATCCTTATCAATATTGGTCTGCTACTCTGGAAGGCCTTTTGCAGTGTTGGAGGCGTCTTCCTCATCGACAGAATTGGCGCTCGCAAACCTCTTAGTAAGTCTGACTGCTCCACCCATCATCTTGGTTGAAATTGACACCTCCCTTAGTCGCTGGAACCTCTGCCACTGTGGCTCTGTTCGGCCTGCTTTCTGGTCTTTCGTACCTTTCGGATGAACATCCCGACGAAACAGGATATGCTATTGGTGCCGTCGTTGTCGTTGGTCTGTTCCTCCTTGCAGTATCTACCAGCTGGTATGTCTTCTCGCTCTTCCTTTCAATCCGGACTCCACTGACAACGAAACAGGATGATTCTTGCCTATACATATCCCCCTGAAGTCCTCCGCTACTCCCAGCGAGCCAAGGGTGTGGTAGTCGCCCAAGCCATCGGCTATGCCTTCAGCTTCCTGAACCTCTACACCGCCCCGCTCGCCCTCGATAAGATCGGCTGGAAGTTCTATGCCATCAACGGCAGCTGGAACTTGGGCATCCTGATTGTCGTGTACGGGTTGTTTGTGGAGACCAAGGGCAGGACGCTCGAGGAGATAGACGAGCTCTTTGACGGCATGGTCTATACGCGCGGTGTCATCATCGGGCACCGTGCTGGGCAATCGCTGGAGGAGGAAGAGACTGGGGACGCAGGAAGCATTGCTAAGAGACAGCTTACGGCGACCTCGACGAATAAGGAGTGATAGGATAATGTAGTATTAAGAAAGGAATACATGGTTCGTTGAGGCAGTGTTGAGGGTGAAACCATCTATAGAGCTTATTTGATATCGAGTCTTCAGTTGAAAGGCATTGGACATGATGGCTTGATTGTGTGTGAAACTGTACTTCTCTTGCTGAGTTGCTGGGTATTAACTCCGCTAAATCATCCCAGGCCCGGTTGTGGAATGCGTGCGATGAATTAGAGGCAGGATGGGCAGCTTAGTTCAGTGCCTATTGGATTTTTTGAGGACAAAAATGAAAAAACCGGATGAACCAGAAAGTCAGAAGACCAATCAGGGTGAAAGTTAACCTCTATAACCAGGCTACACCACGTGCAGAAATATGGGCAATAGCCCGCCCCTTAGACTCGGCATTTACAATTGCAAAGACTACCTAACTACGTACCCGTCCCAATACCCGAGATGGAATGCAGGTCTGAGTCTGTTAGGGAGGGGGTTCAACATGGAGCGGGGGCGATCAAGCCTCCATCCGAATGCGGAGCCTGGTGTTGACCATCTCGGTGAGGCGTTGCTGAACTCCGCAACGGGTGAGACATACAGTTTTTGATGTACGCACGGTCTGAAGATTGAGGGACGTTGCTCGGCATTACCTCTATTGGCCAACTGCAAAGTGTGATGAGACAGATTGGAACCCTAAGGGCACTCCAGAAGCGTACGCTATGTGGCAACGAACAACAGCTGGACGGGATCCCACCCGACGCTTACTTTATTAAGAATGCCAGGGACAGTTACAAAATAGCCGGTTTCAAATTAGATCTTTGTATATATATAGGCCAGGCTCCGGCCAGGCTAATCATTCGCCTCCACCGCGTTCCGACCATCCAGCAGCATTTTGATCTGTCTCCTTTCACCATCCTTCTCATCATGTCTTTCCTCGTCACCAAAGGTGACACTATTCACTTTACCGATAGCGTTCTATGGATTCAAAATGGGTCGCTAGACCCAACGAGGCTCACCATCACGTGGCGTCAAATGGTCAAGGACCGAACTGAAACCTACATCCGTTGCAGGTTCACCGTTAGCTCTAGTGGTAGGTTGCAATCATATGTGATTTCTTCTGTCCTTTTCCTGATAATTCCCTAGAGAAAAAGGGAGGCGAGCTCTTCATCCAGGCCAACAAGCTCCAGACCTTGATTGATAAGCAGGGCCAGGGTGGCCCTAAGTACACTGTCAAGATCGACGACGATTTCCAGTATGGTCAGAACGAAGAACGTACCGAGCGCTTCCTCGTGTTTCATGATAAAAACAACAGGCCTTATCAGGTACGTGCATTCACTATGATCAGGCAGACAGCGCTAAGATTGGAGTTAGCACCGCTTCGTCGTGCAGCTCGTCATGTTACTTGGAAACCAAGCCATTGGGTGGGCTCGCAGCATGGGCTTCGATAGCATCGAGTCGCTTAGGGACAAGGCGGCCAGCATCTTTGGCGACTATCTGAGGGACTTTTAAGTGAGGATATTGGTTCTATGCTGTGTTTATCCAAGGCACGCCGAACGTATCTGTAGATTAGCTGTCGAGTTTGTACGTGGCGGTGAGGCTTCTAGTAGTCCAAGTAATTGGACATCATTTATCCCTAAAGACCGACAAAGGCAAGTGACAGAGGACTACAATGTTTGCAGTATCCGTCTACCATAGAGCTCATCGCCAGTGAGACGCCGTATGATGATGGGATTAGTTATGGCCACGAGATGACGGTGTATTGTCGGCTCCCTATGCTACTTGAACGTGTACTCAAAGTTTGTCATCATTTTGTGATCTGGAAATTATATTAATAGACATACTAATAATTTATCTTTTGATTACTTCTTCGCAAGTATCTCAATCAACAGGGGATGACTCTTCCCAGGTGCAACAGTCAAGATACTGGCACAGCTTGTATGCATATTGCAAGCCCGTAGGTTTCTCAAGAGTTCCAGACGGAAGAGGGCCTTGGTGATCACGGAGAATTGTTAAATGGTCCAGAAAAGCACTTTTATGATGATATTTTCGTCACCCACGCACACTTATTAAGACCTTCCTTAATAGTCAAGGCCCAATGTCGAAGAAGAAGTGCACGGCGTGGCATCATCAGCGATCTCACATGGACTAAGGCAGAAATGAGGCAACAGTGTATATTGATAGTGGACTATCTAAGGAATATTCTCGACTAAGACCAAGAATGCCCTCAGCCGAGAAAAACTTGTCGTATCCCAGAGATATCCAGATCTAGAGAGGAAGCCTTGCGCCTCACTGTGGACATGATGGAGCGTGCCTGTGCAGGAACAGCTCCACGCATCAAGTGCAATGCACTTAAGCGAGAGACCAGATAGCCTCGTTGCCGTGGTCATCAACTGCCTTGAGGGTGTTGTCCTTCTTGGCACCTCCTATTCATTTGTGTCAGCTTTGATCCCAAGTGGAATGGATGGTGCGTACCGGTGATCTTGATGGCAGTCAAGGGGGGGAAGACGATGGGCTTGGTAAGGTTGAAAGCCCTAGCCTGGCCGCCAGCCTCATACTTGACGATGGCAAGGGTGGACTTTCCGGTGATGGGAGCATCGCCACCCTTGTTGTTCTGGAGGTTGTCGCCCTCAGTGAAGCCGAGGTTGATGGAGCCGACGGTAGGGTCAGCGTCGACGGTGACAAAGTTCTGGGTGAAGGTAGCGGAAGCCATTATGCTTGGAGTTGATGAAGAATGTTTGAATGTTTGTGTGTGTGTGTGTGTGGATGGTGAGTTGTTCGAATCTCAAGGCGGGATCATAGGCTATCTTTATAGTCGAATCCAAGAGGGGTCGCCTACGCGCCGAGATGGTTTATTACTTACCATGGCCTTGCCTTGAGGTGTCAACAGATGCTCCTCGTGTTGAGTTCTCACAATGATCGTCGTTCAACGTTTGGAGACTCGGGCAGAGCGGCGGACGATTTGGCTGCCACGCATGATGCTAGGGGCCAAAGAAACTGTTCAACTCCTAGACAAAAGACATGTTGACTTGATGGCGGAATTTCTGTGGCTACTGGCGAGGTAATGCCTGCCGGGGTATCTCGTCTTGATTCGCCCTTTGATACCCCGTTGTGGACGTCTTCAGCCGGGCTGAAACTACCACTCCAACAGAACTCTACCAAACTCAGACATTTTTCACCGCTTAAAGGTCGTCACTTGCTAGACGGCGTGGTTTCCTTTCCATTAGCAAACCTTGTTGCTGGGCGTTCCGTATGTAGCGACTGGAAGACCAACCAATCTGAATAAATTCTACTCCACGTAATAAGGAAAACAGTATTACAGCTTCCACTGAGCGTATAGTTCAAAAGGATCCAGGCCGTGACTATGGGAGCTAATTTGCCACGGTACATTCAGTCCAGAGCCAAGGGGGGGCGGCGCCATCGAGTGACATTATGGCGACATATCTTTCGACCTAGGCCTTCGTCATCTTTCTGCATGTCTTGGTTTTATGATCTGTAGGGGAAATGGTTTGGAATCTTGGGCATCGAGAAGGAGCACTGCCTTCACGCGTGTCTCATTAATCTTCTCACTGCGGCGGCATTAGTCGGTCGGGTTTGCTACGACAATTGGCAAAGTCTCAACCTAGATCGTACGACGGAGGACATAATCGGCATCCATCTCTGGATGTTCAGCCATCTTCGAACTGGCACTCTTCCCTATTTCAGCCTCAATAAACGTCATCTCGGAGCCATTCGCTGACCAATCGTGAATCTTGACGATAGACTCCACATAGCTGAGATAGAGCCTAACAGCCAAAGAGCCCAAGCCATTTTCCTTCCGTCTTGGCTATGTTTAGGTTGGCATCTTAGCCGTCGCACTCATTGTGGAAAACGTAAATTAGTTGAGTTTGAAACC
>LWBZ01000077.1:0-32752 GCA_001633045.1 Fusarium metavorans
TCCAAGTGGCAATGTCAAAATTTGTGAGTCTCGGTCAATCTAAGATCGAGTCACGACTAATAGCATTTAAAGATGGTTACGAATATATTGAAAATCTGCACTCCGCCAACAAAAACATCCAAGATCTCGGGTACATCATGATGGAATTGATGCAGGGGTATGCCAAGGAAGGCCCACATGTTGGCCTAGATGATCCGGATCGATGGTCCGTGGACACGGTCAACTTCTTATCTGCGACCACGTCAGCAACGTCAGTAGACGAGCTGAAAAAGGTATGTCTCTTCCTGGAAATGAAGAACCGACTACTCACAAAGCTCTAGCATCCATTTCTTCATTCATGGCATAAGAACAAGTTGCAAGGCCTGTTTTGTTTGGTTTTGACTTGGTCTCGTGTAAACTATGAGTATGTTGGATGGCAGCAGTCGTAAAGCCGATGTACTAAGACCACTTTATGGACGATCGAGATTAGCAGGCCATAGCATGCTAGACAGTTAGCTTAGTATTGTTGAGATAGATGACGAAGAAGCGAAGGGCTCTCCTCGCTCCCTCTTCTCCTTCGAACATTCTCCTTTTTACGTGTATGTGTGTGTGCTCCTGTTCGGGAAAAATAAACAGAGCAAGATAACACGTTTATTCATCAGGCTGGTAATCCAGCTCTTTCAATTCCACCCTATGATCCAGATAATTGCGAACAATCTCTCTCATTTCACTCCTCACTTGAACCGACGCGGAAACTATTCGAGTGAGTACTGACTCGATCAGACGGTCTAGGTGACTTACCTAAGACTATCATGTCTTCCCTTTCCTTTGCCTCTTTTTGGACTTTCCTGACGTATCTTCCCTCAACTTCTTCCCTGGTAATGGCTTCTAGATTTGGAGAACCTTTGATGATGGTAGCTCGAGGACTCAAATCATCACCTTTGGGTAAGTTTTCGACATATATCGATATCTTGAGAATCTAGTCACTATTAGTACTCCGTCAACCTTGCGCCGACTAACTCACATATCCGTCATCCAAGGTGTCATCCACAAGTGCTGCATTAAGTAGTTCCTCAATCGCAGTAGCAAGGCCTTGAACCATTAGTGTCAAGATAAGCTCTTACAGTTTTGGATCACTTACTAAGATTCCGCAGTTTCCAAACTAAATGAACTCGGCGCGTGCGGGCTTTACGGTTGTTGTACTCATGCATCAGCTTTTTCAGATACGGCAGCTGCGCTGCAATACCAAAGCCGCTCGCGACCATTACGACCACATCATAGGCAGTGACTGGAACACAAAATCCATGCGGTCCGCTAAACAAGGCAGTGCAAGATTTCTTCGGTAAAGTACTATGCCGCAGAAGTTTATGTGTAAGCCCCGAACGAGGCTCAACCAGGAAGCTCAGAGTCGATTGAGGTGCATCGGACCAGGATGCCACTATGAAAGGGTGTGACTGGAAGAGGGATCGGATTCTAGCTGATTGGGTGAACATCCAAAGGCCAACCCATTGTCCAGCTTCGACAGAGACAGGGCGTGATAGTTTTAGTTTGATAAGGACGATGCCATTGCAGTTTGTAATTTCCGCTCGGGGCAAACCGTTACCCAAAAGTCCATTTCGGTGGATTATGAGGCTGATGAGTAGAAGTGTAGTTGAACTAAAAATGCCAACTAGCGAACACAGTAACAAGCGAGAGACCAGCGGCTGCGGAGCCAAATGGATCCAAGTACCGTAGACCGAGACAATTGCTAGACCTTGATGGGCGCGGAGAAATCCTTCGTACAGCCTTTTCTTGAACAGAGGTATCGAAAGGACCAAATTGGTTGCCAACGTGGATGCTGCCTGCGGGATGGCCATTTGCTTAACGTTCAACACATGATGCATGGCTAGGGAGGCTTACCACGACCGCCCACATATTGTGTGGTACGTTTAAGGGAAACGGTTTCGACGACGCCTTAACAGCAATGACATGAAAGGCCAGCAGTAAGATAGCCATGATGCCAATCGAACCATGCAAACGACGAATAGCACACCATCCTAATCCAAGCGAATTAGTTAGTGAATCCAGGTGTATTGCTGCGTACTGAAAAATCAGGTTGATGAGCGAGAGATTTCCAGCTCGGCGACCAGACGCCGAGAGCGACGGAGATCGAAACCAGAGGCAAAGAACATTGATGGCCAAGTAGCACATCAATGATAATAGTTCTGCCCGGTTCCATCTGCCTATTACGATAGGGTAGGTAAGATACTTTAAGATCGGGAACCGCAGAAAATCCCTCAGGTGGACGAGCAAGTAGCGGAAACGATAGCAAAGTAAAAGAAAAACCGCCCCATAAAGAGTGAGGAAGTATGCGACGAGGACAAAATCCATAGTGGCAAATATTTCCAGGAAGGATATTAAGAGCTTCGCCCGTACACGGGGAGAAAGTGAGATATATGTAGTTCCGATCTATGCCAAACCTTGGATGGCTGCTATCTAGACTCTCGTTTTTCTTGCTTAAAATGCTACACTGAGCGAGGGTAGTTTGGCTCCACAGGAGCAGGAGTCGGCGCTCTTGCTCAATGGCCCAACAATAGCGCCAAGAAACGGTATCCACCAGGGCGGCCCTGTTGCTTAGTGACCCAACAACAGCGCCAAGCAAGCAACGGCATCCACCAGGACGGCCTTGTCGCTCGCATCTTGCTCACTAAAGGCAGGCGCGCCCCCTTCCCAGCCCTAAGTACACTCATCCAACTCACTCCATTTCATGTGGGAAGGGCATTTCCATTTATACGTCAATCGTGCAAGTACACAAACAACATGCTAAGACCAAATGGCTGCAGTCCCAATCAGCTAGGGATGAGATTGTGGATACAGTCGCACACAGACCTCAGACCTTTCAACAAAGCCAGATAGATGGTTCACAAATGGGAAGGAAAAGAAAAGAAAGGGTTTTGGCGGGGGGTCAACACAATGACTTTTTTCGTTCCTTTTCCTTTGTTTTTTCTTCGTCTTGGCCCAAGTAGTCTACAATTTGGGATTTCCGAGAACCTATATAAAGCTACAAATATCCAACATGTTCAAGTCCACCCATTCCTCTCAAACAACCTAAAACATCATACAATGCCAACCATGCCTGCAAATAGCCAGGTTATCTCAAAGAACATCACCAATCCCAATGCCAACGCTTCCCAGAAGTCTTTTGGGCTAGCGACCCCAGAAGCAACACCCGCTGTCGAAGATGGTAGAATTACGGCCGACAAGGAGAGGATGGCCGCAGCAATGCGCCAACTCCTTGAAAGCTCCTCATCTAAATCAGCAGAGACGAAGGAGAAGGTACCTGACGCAGCCGACAGTAACGCCAAGGATGAAATAGACGTAGAGATTAAACGTATTATGCGTTGCTTTGACAGCTCATATGCCGAGATCTTGGGAGTCAACCCGACCTCTCCCGAGAAGGAAGTCGTGGCCGCCTGGAGACACCTAGGATGCATGTTGCACCCCAAGTTTGTTAAACAGCCTAATGTGGAGGCGGCATTCAAGAGTAAATAGCGACTTCCTATCCCATGCCGGCACCTTGGTACTAATGAGATTGCTTAGAACTGCGCACTGCGGCCAGAAAGATGGGTCTGGATGATCTTGACATAGACGAAGTCATGTACTGGGATGGTGAGGAACAGTTTGATGCTTCTGAACCCGATACGGCTATGGATGAGGATTCTGTTCCCATCCCGCCTCAACGTGTGACTAATGTTTACGGTGAGGCAACGCCTCTACTCCATCGTTTGGGGCAAGACCCCTCCGATCCAGTTTTGCTCGGGCAGCTATACCGCCTCAACGCTAAGATTACCGCAGCCAACCGGGCCGAGGGCGTTGAAGAAAACCAGTGGACCATTCCCGGGGCTGCTTTCTTCGGTCCTCACTACAATGAGGCAGGGCAGAGATATGAGATACTCCGGAACGATCCAGCAAACGAGAAGGTAAAAAGCGAGATCATGAAGGAGAAAACTTTGATCGATTCTTTTATTGAAAGAAACCATTTCCCGAAACATTGGACCATTCTAACTCCTGATGAATACTTGAAGAGAGATTCAGATGCTACTAGAAGTGGAATCAAGGATAAGGCCCAGGCGGCTGCTAAAGCTTCTGCAGCAGCTGCAGATGCCCATGCCCTGGCCGAAACCTACCTGCAGAGTATTGCCGAGACCAAAGATCAGTTGGAGGGCCTCGACGACACCACCGTAGCCAGAGTTCAGGAAGCCGAGCAGGCCATCATTGCGGAAGTTGCCAATGCTCTTGCCGCAATGGAGATAGCAAAGGCTTCCGCGGAAAAGGCCTCTCTGGCTTCGAACATGCAAGACGCTACTGAAGCCCTGGAAGCTGCTGAGGCCGCATACACAACGGCCGCTGAGGCTACCAAGGCAGCAAGGCTGGCTATGGATGAAGCCTTGAGCCTCGTAGATGCCGCTGAGTCGGCCGCAAACTCTTCGCAAAGCTCTATAGAGTATCCATGGACTACAGCCCACACCGCGGATGGATCCCTCATCGTAGGTGTTCGAAAACAGGGTGCTTTCGGGACCCAGGTGTGTATTGAAACACAGGAAGATGGCGGGCGGGTAATCCGTCGTCTTGAGTCGGCTTCCGACGTTGGCCTTCTGGAAGTTGACAGATACAAGAAGATGGATGGCTTCAAGAACTTAGCAGAAGGCCAGTCTCAGTGGTCTCACAAGGATCGTTACGACTTTGACCAGCTGCTTTGGGTTACCAAATCACAGACGAAGTGTAAGAACACTGCCGCCAACAAAAAGGACCCAAACGCAGACTGTTGCGTCAAATTTCACAGTAAGGGCATTCAGATCATGAACGTCGCAAGTCTATGCAAGGTTCTCGGCCCATCTAGTGCCAGGGCTAAGATTGAGGAGGTCTGCCTGAGGGATGGCTTTCAACCGCCTTGGAAGGCTGGCTGGATCAGTCACTGCCATGACCCATCAAAGGTGGAGAAAGATCCTATCCGTCGAAGGGCCTTGCGAGATTCTCAAGCACAAACCTCCTCCGATGGCCATCTTGGCCGCCAAAGACAGAGCCCAGGAGTGTCCTCCAACACAGAAAGTGTCAAGGCCGAGCAGCTACAGGACCGGGTCGAAACGCTCGAGAACCAAATGAGGGACGTGAAGGATATGACTTCGAAGATGAATAACAATATGGAGACATTGATGGGGATGTTCAAGGAGTTTATGAGGGCCTCTGCTGCCACCGCCTCCTAAGTGCTAACTAGTATTCCTATCATTCTTTCAGGGCAGAATGTTCTGCCTGTCCTTTCATTAACAATTGTCTGTTTGTTGTAGGGTGGCTTTACTGGGTTCATGTATGAATGGTTTCTTCTCTATATGTTCTATAGTTCGTCTTGGTTTGGCCTTGTGCAGTCACTGCTAAGTTTCCCTTTTCATAGCTAGTTTACCATGTTGATAGTAACGAATATGTTGATTTAGTTTCAGCAATCATTTACTTTCACAGGTGAAATGTACCTCGAATTCAACTTATTTAACTTCACCAAATTTCAACACACCAATCCGGATCCCGACTTGCATGGATTCCTGACTGTTGCTATTTCACCTTAGCCCGTGGGTGAGCTTAGGGTAAGCCAACAGGAAATGTAGGGAGGTCCACAATTCCCGTTCCGGTCCCCTGAAATCCAAGTATCGGTGAGACCTGATGCCTGGTTAACAGCAGCTGCAGCCCAGAATCGTCTATGGGTGCACGCCATACCAAGGGTGTATAGGTCGATGCACCCGCGGACTCTTCGTGCCCACACGCACACCATCTCGTGGATGTGATTAGCCCAGGAACCGCCATGCTAAAGCCGGGGCCCAATGTCTTATGAAATTAGCCCAGGAACCGTCGCTCTAAAGTCAAGGAGGTGACGCTGCTTCGCTGATGGCGAATGAAATCCAAGACTTCTAAATTAAGCTCCGTAAGGCTTCCCACGATTCAGTAAACATGATGGTGCCTGATCCACATGCAAGCCATTGGGTGGCCAGATTAGCTCAGGAACCACCGTGCTAGAACCAGGGGCTGGCCAGTCAGATCCGAGGCTTTCAAGACACCAATCAAATGTCGAGTCCCTCTTTTAGCCACGAAATTGAAGCTTCACGCGTGGCAGAGTGGGTGCTTGGTGGCAGTTTCGCATGAGGGGAATGGCTGCGGATACCTCCGTGAATGAGAAAATTCTCGAGGCTTAGGTAGCCATCCCGCGCTCAAGCTTTAAGATTGGATGCCAGCTACTGACTAGCAGGGATTCTCGGTCGGCCACGCGGAGAAACAAGCGCTTAGAGCCACAAAATGCGAAAGTGGAAAAAGAACCCGTTATGTAGACTAGTACACCCAGCATTGAACTTTAATAGGCAATCGGTGGCGTTCGAAGATTGAATCAGGTTACCCAACTTGCCTTATTCAGGTATCATTTTCGAATCCCATTAGAACTTGACCGCGGAACATAGCTGGTTGCCTGCTGACCCTGTTGAGGTAAGAACCTCAGCCCTTGAGAAATTGTTGTGGCGAAAGACGGGGGACAAGCCAATAATATTTTTCACTTGACGCGCGCGGCATCTCACTTGCCCCGCCGGGTCCCGACCCTGAAGCACCACACCTGCATAACTGCAGGTATGGCATACTTTCACCTGCGTTAGCGCCGCCAAGCCCAGAGCGCTCGAGATGATTTGTTACCAATGGAAGGCCCCGCGACCTGGCCGGTCAAAGCCGAGTTATACGCGACTTCCCTCAGACAAACATGACAAACTTTAGCCAAACGCAATTGAGTCGGGCTTAGCAGGTCCAAGCAAACTGTCATCTTTACAATGATTAACAATAGCTCGGCCCCAATTGCGATATTATTCTCTGAATACTTCTAGATTTTTAAAACGTCGACATCGCCGGGACCTCCTTATTCTCCTTGCTACTGGCCCTGGTACGCCGATGAGGTCGAAAGACTGCGGCAGCTTGCTAGACCTGCTCGTGTCCTCCGTCAGTTGGGCGTTGAACCTGAAACGCCAGCTAACCGCCCTGACAAAAATAGAACACATCCGATCATGCTGGTTGTGGACCAACTCCATGTCATCACGACCAACAACAGCTACGCCGATTCGCAGGCTTGTTCTAGGAACATGGGTATAAAAGAATGGTGACCGTCTCCCACTTGTGTTCAACTGTTCAAACTGAAATCATTCTCCTGTCAAACCGTCTGTCAATCATTCTGTTACTTTCTCTTTCTTGTTCGCCCTGTTCTAACCAGCACACGGCCCATTGCTTCAACTATTCACAATGTCTGTTCAAGAGTGCCAATACTTGCTCAACGCCCTATTGGACCAGACCTACAATCAGAACAAACCGGGCGCCAATGTGTACCGCGGCCAGTGGACTATGATTCTACACCATCCCGGAGTTCAAGCTTCCCTACATGCCAGTTACGATGGCCCTGGCGATGCTTTTTATAAGTTCCTTCAAATTCATGGAAGACCTGCCGTCAAGACAGTCTTGCAGAGGCTTGCCCGACAAGGCGCCGGGTTCCAAGAAACTTATCAAATGGGGCGCGACACCTTCACATTTACTTTCACAGCGGGTACGCAATCAATAAAGCTTCCACCAGTCCCATCTACTTGATAGCAGCTGACAATGAGCAGAGAACAGTCTCGAAGCGGTCGACGACTTTTTCGACTCCGAGTAGAAAGCAATTTGAACTTCTTCAGGTTGGATGATTCCGGAGGATCATACTACGCAATTGGAGGCTCCTTTCGGTTGCCATCCTCTAATTGTCTTCAGCTCTCAAATTGGATACATGTCGTAAAGTTGGATCTAGCTTCACTGCTCTGTGTCGGAAGGGAATGTTTTGGGCAATATCCGTGCTCTGCTCTGTCTGTATGTAAGCTAGCGGAGAACGTATCTCATAGGGCCAGTGGCTACGCTAATCTGTCTTCACTTCTCCGCTATTTCTCCGGACCATCCGTATGTAGTCTAGATTGCGCACGTCTCCATTCTAGCTGTTGAATTCAGGGGTAAATTACATAAGCCACGAAGAATCATGTGACCTTCCATCGTGAGCTTTTGGATTGCGGGAAACTGATTTCCCCAGCCGCGCGCTCGTCATTCAGCATCATCAATCCCACATTCACAGAGCATCATGGGGCCACAGTTTGTCCCCGCCGGACTTGCGGGCGCCGCAGCCGACAAAGAATCTATCATTTCCCCCTATCAAGAGGAAAATCGCTGCCATCCAGTCGACAATTTCCCGATCCCTCAACGATCATCACGACGCCCTGGTCCTTGGAATACTCAGCAATCTGGTGGGATACGACCTCCGAACATCGCGCCGAAGAGCCGACCGCCCCCTAGCTCAGATAAGCAAGCGTTGCAACTCGCGCAGCGGGCGCTTGAAAAGACGCTCGGCGAGGGAGGGGATAGAGTCGCTGAGATGACGGTAACTGGGCAATCCGTTAGCCAGGGGATCACCGTCGATCTCAGCCACAACAATCTCTACAGCCTGCCCGATGAGGCCATTGATATCATCAATCATAATATTGAACGGTCTGTCTTGTATCATGCTCATAATTAACTGTCTCTTTACTGATCAAATCCCACAGGCTAGCTTTGTCCCACAACCGCCTTTCGACTATCCCTCCACGCCTGTCTCTTTGTACATCCCTGCGCTACCTTAACGCCCGAAACAACTCAATCGAAGTCTTTCCCCCTGTGGTAATATCTTCTGGCGCTATCACGGTTAAGAAAAAAAAAAAAACCGCTGACTTGGTGGCAGTTATACAAACTCGAATGCCTCGAGATCCTGGATTTAAGCCGAAACCGGATCCAGGCCCTACCGGACGACATCGCAAAGATGACATCTCTGAAGGTTTTAGCAGCCCAAAAGAACGCGATCGAAGACATACCACCTTGTATTGCTGAAATGACAGCGCTCCTGGCCCTGAAGATCGAGGGCAACCCGTTGAACCCGATGCTAAAACAAATCATCGATGCGCATTCACACGAACCCGTGCCCAAGGGTGTCCGAGACAATGAAGGCGCCGATGTCGCTGTCACTGCACAGATTAAACAATTCTTGAGGTACGAGGCGAGACCTGCTATGGCTCGGGCCGCGTCCGAGAGGTCACTGGGGTCAGGCGAAGAGGTGGACGCCTTTCAACACTCTTCAAAGCGCAGCCGTGCTGGACGCTTCCCCATTAAAGTCCATGGTGCCAATGACCCAACCTCCCGCTCGTCACCCTTTCCGTCCAAGTCGCATTCAAAGGCGTTATCGCTGCATAACAACGCTCTCTGGAGTCCTAGGACAATACCCCTCGCACTAGATGAGAGGGAACGTTCACAAAGTACCTCGGACGTCCTCTGGACACCCGACCCGCGGGATGTTCACAGCCAGGCTAATCGACCAGGGGTCACTGTGAATAAGAGATTTGGGGTACAACAACTCCCCCAGCTACCGACGACCGATAGATTTAGCCAGCATCTTCGAGGGCTGAGCCTCAGCGCCGCAATGTCTCCTAGTGCCCATTTACCAGAGCCGAAAGACCGTCCAAGCTCGTCGCCAGAGGAGATGCTCGACGTCATACCCATCTGTCAGTCTAACACCCAACACGACCCTCTTCTAGACATGGCACGGACTGTTTATTTTTCTATTCATCGGCTCCACTGGCTTGTCCAGGCACTGTCAAGCCTCACCAGCGACGGAAGCTACAAGCGGTCGAGCCTTGAGATGGTGGTATACAATGCGAACCTCCATCTCAGTGAACTCGGACGGCAAATTCAGAACTATGCCACCCAGGCCGACCAGAGTCACAACCGAAGACGGAACGCGAAGCAAATCAGGCGTGCCTGTACTATCCTCATAAAGGCGTATATCCCGATTTGCTCCCAAATCTGCCGGAGCATCGACATCCTTGTCGAAAGGGCTGAGCCGCGATTTATCCACGATCTCATCTCTCTCTTGTACACTAGCACCATGGGGTTGCGTGCCGAGTTTCTTCGACCTTTGCAGAACCATGGCGCTTTTGATCAAACAATCAAGCACATGCCAGCGACTAAACAGCAGAGAAGGAGAAAACCGGGCAGCAAACGAGGCTTATTTGTTCGAACACCTGTTTCAGGGCAGTCGATGGGGCACTACACGGACGGAAGCATGACTCCTCGTTGTTCGCCATGGACGCCTCTGTTGCCAACACCCGTACCTAGCTTGAACGGGGAACATGAACTCCTCGACCAGCTGTACGATGCCCTTCGCCGATTATGCCAGCTTATCCCGGAGACACTGCCGGCTATCAACCGACGGTTCCTAACAACGTTTGACAATATGAAGGGGCAACGCACTGCGCCTCATGTCATTGAAACCTGGTGGTCTGCTGTGACTGCTTGCTCCAGAGTCATCGATCTATCGGAAACTCTTAGCAACAGCCTCTCATCGATCAGGATGAAAGGCCCTCTTAGTGTTTCATTCAGGGATCTCTGCTATCGCTTGATTGATGCCTGGACCGCATTCGGAGATATCCTGAAGTCATCAAAAAGTCTCTTCGGCCTCGACTCAGACTCGAAGAAGGGACTTCAACAGATTCAGCAGGCCGTCAAGGAAACCATGAACCGCCTGATGGCCGTATCGCCAACCACTGCTGCTACCCCGGTGTTTCCTCAGCCACCCACAACTTTGCCGTCAATCCCATTGACCCCACAGCAAGCATCGCTTGGGCCGGCTATACAAGCGACGGTTTCGTTTTCACCATGATTGTGGAAACATGTGGCATTTACAAAGCGATAGAAATACTCAAGGTTAATAATATAGCAATAAAAAAGCTGCCTAGCTGCCAACTCTAGACGTAGTACCTGATTTAATTCAATGGAGCATGCAAAGGAACATCAACTTCAACCATCGCCAATGAGTCTTGATGATGAGTATTGGGCAGTCGTCGGTGGGGATGCTTGCGGCCCAACGAGGATTACGTGGCAAGATCAAGAGGGTTCAACGCCAATTGTCATGCAACTCCTGTCAATGGGTGGCGGATTGAACTTCCGGATTAACAATTTTCCGTACATGAACTTGAACCGACCAAGATAAATTCTCGGCGGCCCTCTATCGGGCATCCCACCGTCAGCCATTTTCGCGCAAGCATTCCTGTGTCGTCGACAACCACTCGGGAGGATCTTTGCGCTCCACGTTCGATTCGCCTGGCTAGTATCTCGAGTTTTATTACCGCCGCAATATTTATCGAATCCAGGGATAGCACGCTGCTGCTGCACTCAGAGTTTGTTCTCAAACCCAAGTCGTCCATCGTCGTTCCACGCTAATGCGAGCAAGGGAGGCTTATATTTATGTCGTCAACCCAGAGTCACGAAGTAGAACAAATATATTACTCGGGCCACGTTTTCGAAGCGATCAGCGAAGACAGATACATCAAATGCAGAGGAACGCTGATAACTGTGTACGACCCGAAGGCGCCCCAAGGTTCCGAACCATATTGGAAATACAAAAACACGGCCGTCAATGCAACACATCTTGTGCCTGCTGGATATGAGGTGGAAGTTCTTGATGCCTGGGTGGGATAGACCAAGTCGGCTTGAGCATGAAAACATCCAAGATTCGAAATCCTTCTCGTCGACCGACCCATAACGTTATGGAGATGTCTTCGTTCTGACCCTCGGGAATTAGGACAGTCAGACACTCAGTCGTTGATTCACCCAACGATTGTTCCATTTTCCATTGGTTACTCGTGCATATAGCGTTGGTAAAAAGGTCTCCGACCTGATTGATCTGGTCTATTGGACCTTTTGAGTACATGTATTCGATTCCTTCCAATGTTAGCAATACGCTTTTCTCTACTCGGGGGATGGACCTACGTCTGCTCGGAGCTGTGTCAACTACTATACTCTCTTGCGAATTTTGGTTTTCAAAGAGCGGCGAGGGGCTTTCACGGAGAGATTGAGGACTGATTTCTTTACTAAATTGTCAGGTGTATGAAGAGCTTGGTGATTGTTTGCCACTCACTTTGGAGGAAATGGCTGTATTCAGCTGAGTTTGAGAGAGAATTCTCCTGCAGTTTGTGAAGAACTTCAAAAACTGCTGGTGGCCAACGAGGAGTTCCGAATTCGATTGTCTCAATGAGACAATCAAACATGTCTTTTCCCATGCAACCAGCGGCCCAAGATGTAGGTTTATAAGAGACAGCCCATGCAACGATGCCGTTAGGTTCTAGGCTCCTTAGTCGTTCACATCTAACCTTTGTTGCAGCCTTCCGGGTCTTCATCTCGTTGGAGTCAAAGCTCGAAGTTGTTGGGCCGTTAAATATGAGTATCATGTTTCTTCTGAAAAGGATGGGCTGTTTGAATACTTCATCCCGAACCAAAGCCTCAATTGCCGAATGCGCTTGCTTTCTAAAAACTTCACTTGCCTGCCATATCTCGGGTCGGCAGGAGGGTTTGTATGACCCTGTTTTTTTGTGAAGGGTTGACGCTGCGTCGGCGAGTCGTCTGCCAAGATCGTCTAGGTCGCGTAGTTCGTGATTGTTGAATTGAGCAGGGAAATCGCTCAGCTTCGTAACCCAACTTTCTAAATTATGGATGAGATTACTGAGCTGGGAAATGACGGGAGGGAGTGACATGGCGACTGGCATGGGAGCTGGAAGATTCGGATAAGAGACATGCGGCACATAAATTCTGGAGGCATGGATCCTTTTGACTTGGCGGCATTGTCTGTGTGAACGCTAAAACTCTGTGGCACACTGTTTCAGGCGTGGGGCCCCACCCAATCAACCCATGCCTAGTTCTTCCTTTACCCCGCTTTACGACTGCGCATGGTCAGTGATTGTTATTGGCCGATTTCGCATCTCCCCGGCTAAGCCGGTACTTTGATGATGCACCAAGACTGTGCGACACATAATTTGGGCTCTCCACAGAAAGTGCATTCACAGATCGGGCACCCTTAACCCTTAACTAACGCATGCGAAATACGGCTTGATCGCCCCATAGGACTCAGTGGTAGGCATTGGCAATCTGGTAAATGGAAACAGTCCATTACCTTGAGAGAGAATACCGTTGTCCCCAGTTTCCAAGGAAAGCTTGGAACGTCTTTCAAGTTGTGTTTCTCTCTGTATGGAGATAACAAAGTCAATGACACATTCACCCTTGGGGTTTGTTTATCATTGGAAAATCCAACGCCGAATACCAGCCATATCATTACCTGGTAGCTTGCGGGATGGTACATCCGATTCCCCTGGAGTTCTTCATGGATCGCTCCCAACCAGGCGAGATCATCCAATAGGATGTGATTGCGATACACGCGGCCTCGTGTGATGCAGTTTCGGCCGAGATCCATCAAAGTCAGTCTAAGACAAAATAGGAGAGCGAACTGCTTTTGATGGCTTGCAGGTTGGTGGTTCTTGCAACGTGTCTTGCCATGACCGTACTTTGGTGCAGATAGTTGCGTGTATACAGCGCCTGGCCGCTCTTCATGCGGCCTTCACATCAGCGCTGTTGATCCCTCAGCCTGTTTCCATCTCGGCTGATCAATTGAGGGAACTCTGAAAGGGATAAGAATGCCGATGTTCCCCCTGGGATGGTGCTTGTTTCCCTCTCATTCAACACATCCCTTCCAAAGACTCACCATTTTGCAATCTTTTGCTCTCCAACTTGTTTGTCATGACGCTTCTCAGCAACCTCAGCCCTCCTCTCATCCAGGAGGCACTATCCCAACAGATGTCTGTCTTGGACCTCTTCCTTCCTGGTTTCACAAACATCACCAGTGCTGCCAGCCAGATCCTCAGTGGCAACCTGACTGGCTACACTCATCTGATGTGCATCTTGGCGTTGGCCGCATTCTTGAAACCATATATTTTCGAATTGAGAGATTGGTTCATTGAACATTGCAGTTAGTCGCCGAAATCAAACCCGCATATCCCAGGCTAACCTCTTAAAGCAACGACAATCCACATCAAACGTTCGGACGAAACGCACGACATGATACAAACCTGGATCTCATCTCATGGACTGGATGATACCGCTCGTTCCATTCTCGCCAAGGTCAGGACGGAGCCAAAAGCTCAAGGAGGACATGGCCTCGGCGCCAAAAAAGCTCTCCAATACACCCCGTGGGAAGGCTCCTTTTTCTTCTGGTACAAGCACAACCCGCTTTACTACCAGACTACACTGGTGGATGTTGGCTTCCATAAAGAAGAGCATATCTCCATCACTTGTGCCGGGCGATCTTGGGTCTTGAAGGATCTTCTGGAAGACTGTCGACATGAATACCTCAAACAATCAAAGAACAAGACGACCATCCATGGGCACCGTGAGGATTGCTGGAGGAAGGAGAAAGCAGTGACTGCTCGACCTCTTTCAACAGTTATTCTCGACGAAAAGCAGAAGGGGTCTCTCATCAGAGAGCTTAGAGATTTTCTCGACCCTGAAACCAGACGCTGGTACTCTGAGCACTCCATGTCCTACAAACAAGGATATCTCTTACATGGTCCGCCTGGAACCGGAAAGTCGAGCTTCAGCTTGTCGATTGCAGGTGAATTGGGCATGGATATCTACGTCGTCAGCATCCCCAGCACGAATGATCAAATGCTGAAGGGCCTGTTTGCGGGGCTTCCAGACAGATGCGTTGTCTTGTTAGAGGACATTGACGCAGCAGGTGCCACCTGCTCTAGGGACTCTGGCCCAGAGGATTCAGACAGCGACACAGACTCGAGGTCGCGAAGGAGAGGGGTGACTCTCTCAGGCCTTCTCAACGTCCTCGATGGGGTTGCGTCTCAGGAAGATCGAGTTCTTATCATGACAACCAATCATCCCAAAAAGTTAGATGAGGCATTGACACGACCTGGTCGAGTTGATTTCAAGGTCGAATTCCAGCTTGCTGATAGAGGTATCGCCAGGGAGATATACCGCTTCATGTTTGGACAACTTGGAAGGGATGTTACAGAGCATGGTCAACCGGAGGGTTGCGACGGAGAGGTGGAGAGACAAGCGAAGGAATTTGCTGCAATGGTACCGGAGTCCGAGTTCAGCCCGGCGGAGATCATGTCGTACCTTTTGCGACACAGGCGTTGCCCGGCTGCTGCAATAAAGAACTGCGGCCAATGGGCGGATAATCTCCTCCGGGAAAAGAAGGCCAAGAAGATAGCGTTGAAGGATGGTCGTAAGAATCAGCGTGGTTAGGATGAGGCGACGGACCAGAGGTCGGTCCTACCGTCGAGGAGGCGCTTGTCAGTCCTTACCGTATTCAGTCTGTTGTCATGAAGGATTGAAGGTTAAGCAATATCACACTCATTACTCCGTATTACCCTTATGACAACCTCGGCAGCATAATTTTGGATGTCTCAACAAAGGACTCGTGTGTTCATGGTGTAAATCGGTCCACTTGAGCATGTGGGCGTGGCTCCGCTCTCGGGAGACCACGGCGTTCGTGCGCAGTCGGTCATGATCCCTCAACCCCTGAGATTGGCAACCCAGATGGAGTGGAGGCACGTAACCATCTTGGTGTTGGCCCTTTTGTTTCATTAATCACGCGCTGTCCGGTGCGGTGGAGCCATGTTATTGCTACGGCCTCGGGTTGCAAGCATAAATAGGACCTGGTGTAGCCCTTTGACGTTCCTCCCCGCCAGCTGCGATTCATATTCCCTACTACCATATTCGTTTCTAACAACATGGACGGTCTTACTACGTACCAGAGAGGTGACACCTACCTGCTGTCCGCCATTTCGATATCTTGTGTCTGTCTTTTCATCGGCGTCAAGTTTAATGCATCTTGGTGGCGGGAGAAATCCTTGAAAGGCATGCTGGTAATTTGGGGCGTACTGGAAGTGGCAGTCTTGATCCTGTTTTCCCTGGAAAACAGTGAAAGGATCAAGCTACCGTGGGTTCTTGCCAGATCTGTCCACAAACTCTTGGTCGCCGTTTCTTTATGGGGAATTGCCACGACTCAGGTGAGTTGAAGTCTTTGGGTTGCAGCATGTTATTCTGAGATGATGATCTAGATCGCTGCGATTATCCATGTCTTCGCGAGGGCGATTGGACGGGAAGAGTGGTGGATATGCACGGCAATCCTTGAATGTGTTGAAGTCGTCTTGATCTTCGTCTTCGTACTCGTTCGTGGAGATTTAATTCCTGTCGAAGTTGTGTACGTGATACCGCTCACGTCTCAAGTTGCAACCGTATTGGTCACCGCCTACACTCTTTACGTTTTTCCATCCGGGAAATCATCGAACCAGGCCCCTTGGCACATGGTCATCCATTCCATGGGTATCGGTGTTGCTGTTATCGCAGCCTTTGCGACAGCGATTGCGCTTTCAACGACCGGAAACCTCCCGAACTTGGTTTGGCCACATGGCATCCTGTTCATGATCAATTCGATAGTAGGGTATCGGCCTCCAGAGAGCCTGAAACCCAGCCATCATTCAGAAATTGCCCTGAATTCATATGAACAACCGAGCCGGGCTCCGTCTCTCTCTGGCAGATCATCTTCGCCACAGCCTTGATGGTCACTACTCGCTCTCTTCAACTGGACCTTGACGCCGCTTGTTGCTCCAGCCTGAAACGATCGAGTATCTTACACTCACTGCAAGGACATGTATCATTCAAGGTTTTAGAAGCGGCCATTGCACGAGGGAAGTTGGCATCGAGGGTCGAGTGACGGACGGATTTCAATAACTTGTTGATCTATAATCTCGTGGCCGAGGGTCTGGAGTTTTCTAGGGTGAAAGGAAAAATTTTTGCTGTATTTTCCCCAAATACTCTCACAACCTGCTGGTATAATTGACGGCTCTCCTTGCCTGCCACACCTTAATTGACGGGCGCTATTGGGCGAATGGTGAACAGAATCGGGCTTGTTGTTTGGAAGGCACGCCTCTCTCAATCCACGTCCGACCAATGATTGCCCTGGATATTATGGAGCTAACAATGGCATCTGCCGATTTCATTGGGCCAACCAAGACTGGATGCCGACTTTATTCCGGCCGCAAGGACTAACCTCATAGGGACAAGTACGCTAGGCTATTTACAGCCTCAAGGTTATCGGTTGGTGTCTCCCAAAAGCCCCACCTTCTGCCTCTCATCCGCTGGTTGATCTGACAGTAATTTTTACGATACTTGAATTGGGCTGGGACTGCTGATACACCTGGGTTGCGGAACCCTTGGGTGGTTATTTGACCGCTGAATCAGCCCCCGGCCGAGCGGCCCGTCCCTTGCCCATCCATCTGAGCCTGGACCTGGACGATCGCCGTCATGTGTGCGATTAGCGAACTCCTACGCGTCTAACGGAACCGGGCTCTAACTCCAACTAGTGGATGGATGACCGTAGGAAAGCTACGACTCGCAATTATTCCACGCTAGTGTCGGCGAAATTCAGGCTAGATCATAAGCAGGGTTATATTTCTTTTTGTATGCAAGTACTCTACCACATCAATAACTTCTAACATGTTGCTAACCTGAGCTGCTGTACTTCACCGGGTCAACCCCTGAGTTTAGTCGAGTACCGAACTTGGATCGTACCCTTGGAACGATGTGGAAGGGCACTATGTATCTGAGCCCAGGAGCGGCCATCGCGTTTCATGCTGCGTACCATCTCATCCTCCTCCGGCGTCCACTTATCGCCAGGTGACCTCGATCCCGGATATGATACCTTTGACACTCTTCTCCTCTGATCAGGACCTGAACCCGAATTCGGCGATCCATGATCAATCGCACTCATCGGCAGACTAACGTCTCCCAATACACCAGGAAGCGAAAACTCCAAATGGAACACTCTCTCCCCACCAATTGTAATGCACTTCGCAACGCCTTGGAAGGAAAATTCCTTGAATTCTGCGTGCGTCATCTGTCCCAGGCCATCAGAGGCATCGGTGTATGGTACCAACGCGACGTCACGACGTGATGGACATTGAGGCTCAGCGGTGGGGCGGTTGTCAGTGGGCACGGTACCACAAGACGATCCACGTGACTGCGGGGTCTGGCGTCGTCGTCTAAGCCGAAACCGCGGCGACGAGCACGATCTCGTCGGAGACGTAGAGACTAAAGCCGAGGAGCTAAGTCTCGTCCGGCGTCTCTTCACCGGCGGTTGGGGATCTTCGTCATCGCTTTCGTCTTCGTCGCTGATGTGGCTGTTCTCCGTTCTGAGGTCCTTCTCTTGGCAAAGCTCCATCTCGACGGAGTTGACAGAGTTGACGGAGACATTGGAAACTTGATTGTCCGTGGCAGATGTCAAAGCCTCATGTTGGTCCGAAATTGTCAAGTCTTCGTTTTCGGATAGCAGTGCGGCTTGGAATGCTTCCTCTGTTGCGCATTGGCTCATTTCAGTGGGAGGAGACGATGGCTCTCCATGCCTAGATGGAGACGAAAGCAAGCTTTCTGCTCCGTGGATAGGAGAAGCATCGTCTTGTGATTCCTCAGAGGAATCTTCGTGGAGTGTTGCAGTCTGTTCAGGTGGAATGTGTCCACTCAGCGATGATAGCACCATGCTCAAGTTGCTTGGGGTGGATAATTCAACACCCATGTTTTCTCTTGAGACATCAGCGCTGGTTGTGAGCTCGCTGGACGTAGTGCTGGGAGATAAAGTGACAGCTGAGGTAGGGTTGCCTTTGGCACTATCGTCGTCGCTATCACTATCATCTTCAATGACGATTGGATCATCTATTTAGTGTCAGCGAGCCTGTCTGGTATCCTCGAAAGGAGCGGATTGTTGCTGCTTACCTGGGGTGCTTTGGCGGGTTTGACTCGTCGTAGAACTGGCAGAGATCCTCGATGTTGATGGTCTAGGCCTTGCTCCGTCCGTCGACATGTCTGGACTAGAAGAAACCAGTCGTAGCTGATCAGCAGGAGGTAATTCGTCCTCCACTTCGTCCCTGTCGCCAGGAGAAATACGATGACCGTTGCGGTAGTCGATCCCAAACCGCCGGTTGGTCTGCGCTGAGAGCGAATCTCCGGATTTTGTGTTGTCGTGTCGGATAGGAGATGATGAACGGGGCACATTCCACGCCTTTTGTGGCTGGAAGAAGTTCACATCATCCATACTGATCACAGGCATAGTGATGGAATCCATAGAATGAGCAATTGGCTTGATACAGAACAAAAATGTGATAAGAGGCGAGGAAACTCCGGTGAGGAAAAAAATAACAACAGGAGTGAGGTTTCTGAATTTCATGGCAACAATGACCTCCCTTTTATGCTTCATGGAGGTGTCACGCCTCAAACCACAATCCTATGGATCGGGGATTCCCGCTCAACCCATGACATTCAGTCTAGCAACTTCGAGACCACCTTCTCTCGACCTTTCCCAATCCTGAGAAACCTGCATGACTACCCCCATCGTCATCTCCGTCGTGACGCGGCATGCCGCATGCGCAGCAACTCTCCCCGTAACCTCCCCCCACTGCCACAGGAGGGATTGCTCAAGTCCCGTACAATTCTCTCCCGGAACAGGTGTTTGAGGTCCAGCCAAACGTTACATGGCTCGAAAGGAGGGCGCTACGAGATCGTATTCGTTCAATCGGCAATTTCCTACTTGAAAAATCGCGCAGCATGTGCTTGGCTTGGTCATCATATCAGGGTTTCGGGCGGACACGACGTTCTCGCCTGTATCATGAATGGATTTCAGGGGAATCCGCCAAGACCGAGCAGCGCCATCGGGACGAGGCACTTTCCCAAAGGGACCAGCTCCGATGAGCCTTGCCGTCATTGGCGTGGGATGATCAGCAGGTGGGTTACAGATACGTCGTACACCTTCGCCACTCCCACAACGCATCGGGCAAGGCAGCTGCATGTCGTGGTGTTGTCGGCTTACCTGACGGCGGGCGCAGCGTTCAGCTCTTCAAGGATGCGTATCCGCTCAATGTCCTCGGGGTCAGTGAAACAAAGAGGCCTCCAAGGCGGACTCGTTCACGAGGTCCCTGCGTGAACAACCGGAGAGGTTCGAAGGGTTTCGGCATAGCTGGCTGGCAGTCGTCGAGCAGGTTTTCCATATGGAGTTACTAGCAGAGATAGAGGTTAATCGCAATACTTGAGACTTGTAGTAGAGGCACCGAGCAGAAAGTTCTTTGTCGAGGCGTCGTGGAATGGTTGATCTTGACACCGTTGAAGAGGTCGTAATTGCGAGAGAAAGTGCACTGGGCGGGTTCCGACAGGCGTAATTGACCGGTTTGGGGCAGCGCGAGCCCACAGGACCCGAGGGGCGTCTGAGGATGCTAGACGGTCATCCGCAGCCCCGAACAAGGAGAGATGCGATGGGAGGAAGAGATGGGGTGAGATGAAGAAAAATTTAGAAGGGAGGGAAAATGACAAGGACGATGGAGGTTGGAGTTGAGTTTTACAGAGGGCACAAAGCGGCGAGGGCGCCAAGTGGGGCATGGCGGGTGGCGCCAAACCCGGCGGGGAAGGCCGCAATACTGATATAATATTTAAATAATATAGGAATATATAAATATAGCTAATAAGAAAGAAATCTATAATTAAGCCTATTACTAGGAATTAATAGAGAACCTTAAATATCCTAAATTACTAATTAATATATAAGATAATATATAAATTTACTTAATATATCTAGAATATAAGAATATCTCTTAGGTATTATATTAATATTATTAATATAATTAATATAAGATAAAAAAATAAGACTAAGATTATTTTCCCTATAGTATTATTATATTAACCTAATAGGGAAAGGCGCTGTGGAGGATGCGGCAAGACGGGGCATAACGCAAGGACATGTCAAATAGTTGTTGCAATATCTGAAGAAGAATACAGCAATTGATTTTAGTCGATTAGAGAGTTTGTTGTGCTTTTTCTGGCGATTTTCTGTTTTTGAAGGTTTAGATTTTTTTGTGACACATGCTTGTCTGTGACATAAGCTTATCGTGTACGTTAATATAGTTTACTTTATAAAAAAAAATTACTTTAAAAAAATTCTAATAAATTTCGCTTAATCTTAATAAATCTATAAATTTAAAAATAAATTTTTATAATATAAAGAATTATATATATTTTTTTTTAGAACTTTTAAAAAAACTCCTTATAAGTTAATTTAGAAAAAAGTATATTTATATTATATAAATAGCTATTTCTTTATAAAGGAAATTTTTTAAAAATCTATAAAAATTATTTTTATATTTTATATTAAGTTAGATTTATAAAAATACTCTTTTTAACTTTATAGCTATTTTATAATAATTTTTAAAAACTTAATATTAGCTATTTTTAAGTGCATAGTATGCTATAATACTCGCTTATTTATAATACTCGCTTATTAAGTATAATAATAATTAAATCTTTATATTTAGCTCTTTAATAATTATATTTATAAAAGAAATATATCTTAAGGTCTAAGTATTACTTAATAAAATTATAAGCTTAATATATATTAATTAATAATATATTATAATTAATAAATAATTAATTAGTTATTTCTTTTATCTTATAAAGCTTAAAAAAAGAATCCTCGTGAATTTAGATTAAAAATAAAATAAAGAAAGATTTATTCCTTTAGATTAAATAATTAATATAATTTCTAGATAATATTATATTAAGATTAAATACTATATTATTAGCGATATAATATTATTTAATTAATTATATATATATTTATAATATATTAAAGGCTTAATTTTAAGTTATTTTAAAAAGCCTAAAGAGTAAGAAATATTTTAATCTTATAATTAAATTATAATATACTAAGTAATTAAGAATTAATTAATTAAATAAAGATAATATAAGGTAAGGGATTTTTAATTTATTTACTTAATTCGTTTACTTACTTATTAAGTATATTATACCTATTAAGCTTATAATTTTATAATTACTAGCTTTACTTTTAAGTATAATACTTAAATTAATAATTTCTAAGGTTAATAATATTATAAATATTAGATTTTTTATTAATAATATTATTTTTAGACTTAAGTATTATTTTATATATATTAAAAAGTATTAAGTACTCTTAATAGTTTTATATACCTATAGCTTTAAAATATTATTATTTTTATAAATATATTTAATATTAATAATATTTATATTTAAATATTTTTTAAAGCTTAAGAGGGTAATATTATAGCTTAATATAGTCTTTATTATACCACAAAGCTAAGTATTGCGGTTTTAGCTTCCAAATCCGGCGACAAACGACGCCGCCTTAAGCGGTTTCGACCGTCACCAACCACGCCTCAACGACAACGCACCCCCCCTCTCCCCTCCCATGCTTTCTCATGGCCGGAAATTGCGCCATACTCGAACATCAGGTTTAGTATGTCTTTGTGGTAAGTCCAGCTCCACGAACTTCAGTCACCCTCCAGTCAAGTCAGCTCTGGTGATGTATAAGTAGTAGCTTTCCCCGTAACGTCGGTCTATCAAGGCATTTCACTTAACCTTCATTCACTGCCAAGTTCTTTATTGTGTCTGCTTCTTTGTGTTTACCCTATCTGCGACCCTTTCTCTAATCGTACGGAGATATTCCTATGGCACCACTTACTGCACGTCGTCCACTACATCAGGACATCGTCAATGCTCTCCAAGATGCGGCGAAAAGGCGTCACCGTGACACTCAGAGACGCAAAGATGAGCAACAACAGGCATTGAACTCCCAAGGATACCAGCACCTACGCAAGCAATTGAACCAAACCAAGTTCATCCCTCCATTGGATGCCGAAACCACAAAGGCTAATATCTTCTATATCAAGAAGAAATTCATGAGGTAGTATTCTCTGTGCCAGATATACTATCATACTGTCTCAGAGAATGGCTGCTTACTTGTCTACTAGGTTCTGTCACGACAATCAGCATGGAACATGGAAGTTGGTGATCAAGACCCAGAACTGCGATAAAGGCCTGATCATGTCGTTCTTATACTGGATCTGCGAGACGTACATGAGACCCAGGCGGAAACGTTCGAAGAAGAAGACTGTGAACCAGTACTGGCGAGACTTCAAAATGCTGTATCGCAGAGCTAATGAAGGAGCGGTGATCAACGCGAATGACTGTGAGGAAGTTGTGAAGGTTTGTCCTCATACCCACTCGCCTTTTTTGAGCCTTTGATCTGACTGTTGCAGTACATCAACAGCGAGTTAAAGGTGGAGTTTAAACTGGACGATCTCCCAAAGCCCAAGCCCGTTATGGGTGTTGATGATCTCTTGCTCGGGCTTACCCATCATTGGTCTCGCGACACATCAGTCTTCCCCACTGAAGATGATCGTTTGGATTTGCCGACAATCATGCTCTTCCAGGCGTATAGTGCTTGCCGGCCGGCTGAGCTTGTTGATGGCACCAAGAGCAGGGGACGCGAGAATCCCTTGCTTGAGGAAACCCATGAATTCGTGCAAGTAATCAAGGACGAAAGCGACGATGAAGACAACGAGTCTGTATTTGACGATGATGACGGCTTAGAGTCTGACGCAACCGACGATACTGAGATGAGTGAGGAAGGTGTGGCCTCCGTCAGAGATCAGAACAAAGAAGCTGGAGCCCAGAGCCAGTTGCTTCCATTGCCTGAAGATCGAGAAACAGAACCAATCAGGAAGCACAAAGCCCTGTGTTACGAAGACTTGACACTCTGGATCGTCAAAGATCCCACCAGGAAAGGGCGAGATGTTCTGGCCCTGGAGGTATATCTTCGGTTCCACAAAGGATCAGATAATAAACCAAAACCGTGAGCCTTTTCCTCGTCAATATCCCATCTAACAAGATCACTAAGCTTTGTTGATAGGACAGTCTTCTTATTCCGCGAAAATCCCCTGCCAATCCTTTGCCCCATTAGCCACATTTTGGCACGAGCCCTCCGAGATAATGCAATTCAAGTCGGTGGCTATAGCTCCGCAGAACCGTTCTTCTCCACTCAGCTGGGCAAGGGTGCCGTCAAGGTTCATTGGAAGTCATCGAAGCTCAAGTCTCCTGTTTTCCGGAGGTCCGTGAGGACGGACAGTGGCGGGTGGGAAAAGTCGTCGACAGAGCCAATGAAGTACGCGACTTATGCGTTCTACCTCGACCGGATTGGCAAAGACCTAGGGTCTGAGGAGAAGTGGACGTCGTATTGCATGAGACGTGGCAATGCAAATGCCATCATCGGAGTCGCGCCGGACGCCGTGGTCGACCAGGTAATGAGACACGATCCTCTGACAGGTTGTCTGGCAAATGCCTATTTGAACCACCGAGTTGGTTTCAATGTGCAAGACGCCTACTTGGAACGAGACCCGTCTGCGGATGGATTAACCCGGGCTTTTACACACATGAGCATCAGATGCAACCCAGAGGTCCCAAAGGACATACCAAAGTCGGAGCTCGATCAACTCCCGCAGGATCCAGATGTTGTGGAACTGGCGAATCAAGTCAAGCGCAAGTCATACGCCATCAGACAGAAATACAGGCTCATACGCCTTGCACCAAAATCGGTCCACCTGGAATACGCACAGATGCGTCGAGATCTCTTCAATGCCGAGAAGAGATTCAGGGATGAGATGACAACGGTGTATCAGGAAGCATGTCGCCGTCGATTTCACAACGATGAGTTAGAGAGGCAGCTACGTGGAGAGTATGTTGAGAAAGAAGTTGAGCCAATGTTGACACACCATCTCCCGGAGCGAACCAATCTGCAGAAGATTCTTTGCGATTTCAGCACCAATCAGAGCGTCAAGGAGATTACTGAGCGGAAAGTCAAGGCCATCGATGGCATGGTTGCTCTTGCTTCTCGAAGGGAGATTCGTGGACCGATCCTGAAGAACGCTGATGAGAATCTCCTAAGCATCCCGACTCTCGAAGAGAAGGATCCAGATCCGCCAGCTGTTGAGGCTGTAGAGTCAATTCCTCTCGTTCTTGAGAAGACACAGTGTATCTACTGCGTTGGAGACGAGCAGCTATCTCATGCAGATCGCACACGCAAATTCAGCCGCGTTTCTCACATGATGGACCATGTTGAACGGGTGCACCTAATGCGAGAGCCTGTGCGTGCAACATGGGTTTGCCATCATCCCAACTGTAAACCGTTAGGAGACTTTTTGAAAAGCCTGGATCATTTTAAAAGCCATGTTCAAAAGGTCCATGGCGTAAAGCTGCGTAGGTGATATTTCTGGAGGAAAGCAATAGCGATAGTTAAGGAGGCGTCATGGCAGGAACTGCGGTACTCACAACTGGCCTTGGTTCAAGTGAAAATTTTTGGATGTATAAGGATTCTTTTTTATGGCAAAGATTGAAGAGCGCAGGCATCATGTATACATATATATAGATGGTGGCGAACCCAAGCGTTTCCCCAATTTCATAAAGCGATCAGCAAGTATCGAATCATGTCTGCAGAGAGAAGCGATCGACCTAAGAGAGACAGGAGCGGTACAAACTTCAACAAGAGATGGCGCACCCTACAGAAAAGTCTGTGCCAGATCCATTCAATTTACCACGTAGATGTTCACCTAGTACTACGTCGTAAGGGCCAGGTTTACGAGCTGAGATCACCTAGAGAGGGATGGCCACCCTCGGCGGAGGAGCTTGTAAGATCTATCTCAACCTTTTTAGAGAGCCATTGACGATGACTGATAGAAGGGATAGGAGCGGAGCTTCCCAGTGCCGATTCGGGTGACTACGAGTGACATCGCACATGAGATGGATAGAAGGGGTAGCGGAACTGATGGGAAGAAACACTAAGGAAAGGTCAAGAAAGCTTCACGAGCTTTATAGTATCTAATGAACCATCAAATATCGATTTGGTTTTCCGACCTATGAACTTTGGCCAAAACTATAAGCGGGGGGAAGTTGAATATTACGCAAAGGTATAAAAGTCCTTCGGACTGAACAATAGTTCCCCTCAAGTCTAGCTTAGCGGTAAAACCCGGAGAGCAGTGCTAAGAATGCATTGGGCTTTTTTCTCTCCCTACCCTGGCACTTCGCAAGGATGTAGAAGATCTGGGGAATTAAATACGATGGCAAAGGAGCGGCGGCAGCCGTTACTGCAGCCAGACAGATGTGTCTGTATTCCAGGATGATCTAGGTGAGTGGCTCATCATGTATCAGAGAAATTCCTTTTCTGGCCAGTTAACCCAGGCTGAGACATGTGGACCTCGGCGGGGTTAATCGTGTAGCTTTCCTCCACGCCAGGGAGGATGTTTCCTTGTCCCGTGTGTAATAGAGCAGTATGAGATGGGGGTTCGGGGGAGAACATGAACGCGAAATTTGTGTCGGTTGGTGTTGCGAGGTTCGTTAGTGAGCCAAATACATCGTCCTGCTCATCGATGTAGGTACCGAACCCGATATCTTGCTGGGGTAGAGTCATGGTATGGTCTGTTCCCACCCCCCATGGGCACGGGTGCCAGGCAGGGATGAACCTGGCTGTCATCTTGAGGAACAGGATACGCCATGTTCTGTTGTCTGTCATTCTGGGGTGGATTGTGCTCGGTCTCTTGCCAGTTGTCGACAGCTGGGCACAGCATTTGATGGAGCATTTGACGGGATGTTTCTTGTTCTAGACATGACACTTGGCGCAGTATATCCAGTTCTTCCTGTGAGTATGGGCTCTCGAGCGCCTGAACTGCCTCTTTGTTTGTAGTTGGAATGAAGCGAAGCCATGCACTAAGTGACATACCAAGCACTCCGTATCCACTTTCACCTGGTAGGGTGAGAATCTCCAAAGTCTGGTTCCTCGGAATTCCATGCAATATCAAGGTGAAAACTACTGGGGATATGTCAATCAGCTCTTGCCTCCACTCCTTGTAATGAAGTTTGAGGTACTCTATAAAATAGTCGCACTTCTTCTTCCCTATTGTCTTGTGGATGCTTTCGCATATCCCGTTAGATCCAGCCAAATTATGCGCCAACACTCGTGACTTACTCGTCTTGTCGAATCAATAAGCCCGGAACTAACATTGCACCCCAACCAAACTCTTGGACGAGTTTGAGAAAAAATTCTCCGGTAGCGAGACACCTCTGTAATTTATCTCTCAAGTTTTTGTTGCCCCCTGATCTGAGACTGTCACCTAATCCCAACTGGTAGCACTCCCGTGTCATGTCGTCGAGCACCGAGTCGACCTGTGGGCGTTCCAATTCGTCAGGGTGCTTGATTCTTTTACGCTTTGGGCCTTTGGCGAGGCGCGTCTGATACAGTCGAAGTGTTTCTTCCTTATGCTTTAATTTTAGCAATATTGCATCAATACGGAACTTGATGAGTGCCAAGTGGAGCTTGTTTGTTTCACGCGATATTAATTCCTCTCCCTCAATCAAACGTGCGAAAAACAGTTTCATCGTTGATGTCGACTGTTCAATTTTTTCGGCTCGTTCTTTTATCTCTTGAAGTAGCTTGCATAAACCCCATATTATTTCAAAGGTTTTTGAACGACTGGGCAGCACGTTGGTCTCGAGTACCTTCATCGGATCTGGCGGTTTGGAGGTTTTCGGCTGTTTGGGGGGTTTCGGCTGTTTAGGGCCTTTCGTCGGTTTAGGGCCTTTCGTCGGTTTAGGGCCTTTCGTCGGTTTAGGGCCTTTCGGTTGTGGCAATTCAGGTCCCGACTCAGTCACCGCGTCTGACTGGCTGAACGACAGCGAGCTAACATCTTTCATTGTCGTATCGGCAGATGTCATCTCATTCCCGGCAGCGTCCGTATCAGAAGGGGTAAAGCCAAGTCCAGCTCCCGGGGTGCTAGACTCGGCCCCATCCCCACAACAAGGCGTCATGTTAGGAGTCAAGAGGCCAATCTTGTCGGTGGTTTTTTTTTGTAACATAGAAAGGCTGCCGCGAGTGCCAGATTCATCGCGCCTAGCACTGTGAATGACGTCGGATAACAAGTCCACAAACTATGCTGATATGAGGCCGCCCGCTGGTTCGTAGACAAGGGATAGCTCGCAGGGGGAACATACCGTAGACGCATCGATGGTACAGCGTGTAGCACCTGGATCCATAGAGCTAGGCCCACCGACACCTCTGGTCTGTATCCCAAGAAGGTAGCCACACGTGCAACCGTCATGATGCTTAGACTGGCGGTAAACAAGGCGGTGAAAGGAGTCCACGATCTAGTTCAGCATTAGGTGACCCGCGGGAGCGCCCACGAAAAGAACAATTGGGGGAGAACATACATGGCCAACGGAAAGCCGGTCAGTTTCATGACCGGCCATTGTCGATCACACCACCCACAGGGACAGGGGGTTGGGTTCGTGAAATTGAGGGAAGAGAGAGGAAGAGAGGGGAGAGGGGTGAAGGGGGTGCCTTATGCACGCGATCTCCAGGGGGCGAACACCCGCTTAAATAGCTTTCGCTACAGCATGTCATCTGGCTTGGTTGTGGCTTTTCGTGATTCTAGAAAGTTCTGAGAATGTAAAGAGTCCAAATTCCGCCTACAACAGGCCTTTCATTCACTTGAATTGGTGCAGCCAAGGCTTTGGAAACGGGGCTCTTTCTTTGACAGAGTGGAGAAGGTGGAGAACGATCCCCTCCTGTTCCTGTCAAACATGCAGGAACAGGGCGCTGTTGGGAGGTCACCAATGAACAGGGCAACCAATCAACGTCGAGCCTCTTTGTGGATTGACGCGTGATGTGGCTGCCTAATGTGAACCCTGGCTCATGGTGACAGGCGAGTTCAAAGAGAATTCACGAAGCTTAGCCGACAGCAATGTTGCACAGGACGCGCAAAGCCAAGTTGTTAGTGAAGGAATGGGGGCATCGCGAGGGCTTTATATCTTGCTCACTTAGTTTCTCATGCGCTGCCCCCCACGTAAGCACAGCCGCATGCGCAATTTGCATCATAAGCATATCTGCATGTGAGACATTTAGTGCATGCAGATCCGCGTACGCAAATATTGGCGTACGCAGATCTGCTTCACCTATATCCGGCTCAAGCCGCCAGCTGCCCATGATCTCTCGCAGAGGCAACCCCGCCTGCTCCCAATCCTGCTGAAGCCAGTTGTCGTCCTCAAATTAACGCCCACGCGAAACTGCTTCCGCGTCCCTTCCCTCAAGCAGGTTGTCACAAGAAAATAGCTGCACATGCACGTGGTCGCACGCTAGGATGCTGCTTCAACACCATTCAGTCTTCAGCTCGTCGATTTTTTTTGCTTCTATGCGCTAGCTGACTCTGGCTGCCATCGCCCCTCTCCCCACTGCCTCCAAACCTCCCATTTTTGTCACCTTCACCAGGAGCAGTGGTTCTAGAAACCGGAATTACAATGATCGTGTTTGTTCCATTCGCTGTTACCTTTTCAAAACATGTTTTGGGAATCAGGTTATGATACTCGACATCAAATAAACAGAAATGCTTTCTCAGATACTTCTCAGCAACACGCTGAACAACAGAAGGGTCTGCTGGATCAACAAGGAGCTTGTTTGTAACGACCAAGCTCCCATCGCTAGCCCGCGTTTTAAACTCGATAGGGATCTTCGAATTGGTTCCTGATGACGAACCGTCCTCAGAGCCAGCAAGAAGCTTACTGAATTCGAAGCGAGTCACCCTTCGTGTCTCCTGGTCTGATCTTGCCATGTTTTTAGATATGCGACCAGCGGTCAGCCCCACCATTTCATTGCCAGCTGCGTCTTCCTCTCTTTGCCGCTCTCCACGGTTCTCGAGATCGTGCTCCTCTACGGCGTGCTGTTCAGGAGAGCCTCCTGGGTTTTCGATCTGGCGGCTCTCCGGTGGCTCTCTAGTGCAAGAGTCAAGCTCGTCTTGCCGACCTCTCAGCAGCTCTTCAATATCTTTTAGTCTTTCCTGCTTATGCCGCTCTTCATCCGTGAGTCGAGATAGCTTCTCCTCCTTCGTTCGTATGAGTTGGTCCAGATGCTGGATTCCCCGATCTTTCTCCAGCTCCTGTGCCGTGAGCTGCTCGATTCGGTTGCTTTGCTCGGCCTCTTGTGCAATCATTCGATTGAGCTGTTCTTGGTGTTCTTTAAGTAACTGATCATGCTGGCTCGACAGAGTCTGGAGCTCCTCTCGCTTCTGCTCCGTTTCCTCTGTCACCTGCTGAAAATTGACCTTATGTTGTGATAATTCATCCATGATCTTTGTGAGCTCGCTCTGTCGTTGTTGGATCTCGCCTCCCAGAGTAACCGGCCTTTCCGCGTCTTCGTCCACTCGGGAGATATCCATCCGGGCCAGTTGTGGTGGTTCAGTACTTAATAGCTCGAGTCGTGCTTCCTTTGATCCTGTGCTGATATCAACGTCTGAGGGAAGTTCTCGTTTGAAGAAAGCAAAGTACACCGATTGTCGCACAAAAAATGACGTCATCCGGTCGAGAGTGTCTCCTGGCTCTTGGAAGATTTGTGGGAGAAACATCGCCTGTCGATCCCGGTCATGATCAGAGTCATGAGGCAGCCCAAATCTTGTAGGCTCTGTTCGACATTTTTCAGCCTCGGCAACGTAAGATGGTGATTCCGATGTAAATGGCTCTGCAGTTGTGAATATACTCATCATTTGCTCCACACTTCCTTCGAAATCGGCATATCTATATTGGCCCGGCTTCCTGACCATTAGCAGAGTGCGCTCCGCGAGTTTCCGATCGGGCGAGTTTTGGAGCGTGTTTCGGATCTGGTTTGAGTCAAATCCAAGACGGAAAGCAAGAGATGCAAACGAGAATAAAATGGTTTCATCCGTAGACTTCCTTGATTTTGCTAAAAGATCCTTTTTTTAGGCTCAGGGGGTAGGTCTCGGTAGTCACGAAAGGCAGCCAGCCACAGTTGCCGACATCCGAGGTCGAGCCGCGCAGCAGAATGGCCTGCAACGGTGATACTAGAGCCCTCAGACACCTGTATGATGCATCGATCCTGCTCCTGTCCGACGTCGTTGAATATCTGCTCCAGACGGCCGGTGAGTGTGTCGCGCGGGCCAAGGTGCATCAATCGTTTCACACAAGCAGCCGCGCCCTTGAGGAATTTCAGGTCTTCAAAAAATGTGTAGAGTGATGGGATCAGACACCTTCGGGAGACAATGCAAACCTGAGACCACAGCTCTTCCCTCTCCAAGTCCGAAAAGTTTACAAATATCCGACCGCTTCTTAGCTCGCTAAGGAGGAATGTGTAGTCGGATGAGCAAGCCCCGGGTGCGGTCCCCTCCAGAGCCTCGACCGTCGTTTCGTCTACCTTTCGCATCGTATGGATATCTCCTCCACAAATTTTCTTCCATGTGTTTGAGATGTGTTCCAGGTATGTGAGGTGCGGCTCAGACATGTTAGCAGGACAGATAATCTAAACAACAGATAGTCGTCCTTACCTCCTCGCACCTCATGCATATCATCTGGTGAACTACTGTAAGCCGAAATCCACAAAAGAGGGCAGGGATGTCTAGAAGGTCATCGAATGCCCGTAGGTAGTTATCATGGCGCTTCAGTTGATCGAACAAGTCCCTGCGATTCTTTGACATGGCTGAAAGCTGCCCGAGCCATAACCTCTCAAAGTACGCATCTCGCTCGCCGCAAACCCCTTGATAGCCCCGGATTTTGCGGTAGAACTTTCCATCATCGGGAGCCTTTTGATAGTCTAATTCTTCAACAAAAAGCCTTTTCAGCTCTTCGCTTAGGTCTGCAAAGCCCCATTAACGGAGTTCTTCATTTTAGGATGTGAATGGCTTACCGTCGTAGAAAAGATCAACTATCCAGCTCTTATCCGCACCTTCAAAAACCTCCGCAGACGCAGTAGCTCTGTCATAGCGCTGAAGACATTTGATTTTTATGTGAGTGGGAATTTCAAGCTTCGGATATGGCAAGGTCTCAGCTAACAAGTCCCCGCTCTGAAGTCCTGTATAACCAAGCGCGGTCTCCAAAACGTCTCGACTAATGATTGCTTTGGCGTGATGCCGAGAATCATCCTGGCGACAACCTCTCTCTTCGCGAAACATTCGCTTGAAGGGTTCCACGCTTACAGTTAGTGATTTACGGCCGCCATCGCCATCAACATCTTCAAAATTCAGGGACGACACCCTTATACTAGCAGTACCACAGAATTTAGCTCGACGCTCTTGCTCAATGCGACGACTGGTTGCCGCAAAACTCATCGTAGTTATAAAGCAAGCCCAAGCGGAAGCTGTGGGAACAAATGTGTGGTGGGCAACGGGTTCTTTAATACAGGTACTGCATCTCATAAAACATGCAAATACTACTTTGATATTTGGTTTTTTTCTACTACTTTGACGCAAAGTCTTTTCTTAGACCTGCATATAAATCCCAACAAATCCCAATGATGCTTTCTCTCGTGCATGTACACCTTTCTCGATCAAACCATCTTCTCATGGACTACGAAGACCCTTCCCACAAGCCGAATAGCCAACTTCAGAAACGTCGTCCCATCTACTATGCCAGTGGCCAGCCTCGCAACCTTGAAGAATTGAGGATAGTAGAAGCTTACAAGCAAGGACAACGGGCATTGAACTACATACCGACGAAGGAGACCTCACCATGGGACGCTTACGAAAAAATCTGTTTCCTCAAGTTAGGCGACAAACCCGTAGTGATTGCAGAGAAAAGAGGAATCTCTAGAGACGTTGTTGCCATAAGCAGCCTTGAAGAGGCCCAGGTTCAGGCAAAGGCCGACATGGTTAAATCTATTCAACACCCAAATTTTGTCACTGTCCACGAATTATACAGGTTTGAAGGGCAGTATCATACGGTCTCTGAGTACATGCCTCGATCACTCCAAGAAGTGATTGGTAACCCTTTCCTAAACGACTCAAGGCTAGCGGCCATCATTGGACAGGTGACTTTGTTCCACAATCGTTCCGCGCCTATAGTTATTAACAGGGTCTAGATTGTCGAAGGATTGGATGTTCTAGAGAAAAGGGGACTACAACACCGCGAACTGACCTGCTCCCAAGTCCTCATCCAT
>LWBZ01000078.1:0-32745 GCA_001633045.1 Fusarium metavorans
CCAGCCCGGGGAGACATGATTATGAGGTAGAGTTTAATATCAACACACTTGAACGGCCTTTTATCATGCTGGTTTTCGTATCCGCCGACTGCAGCGCAAATGCCGCGGAAGCAACATCACCCTGATGTGAGTCGTCTGCTGGGCGCGAAGACTGAGACGAAGAGCTGTGCGGTCCTAGAGATCCGACAAGTTCAGGAGGTGAATGTTCGCCCCAGCTTCGTTTCCGGCGGCCTCGTCCTTCTGTTTTGCGCTGTTACCAGGAGGTGGAGCTATTTCAAGGTCCTTCCACGGGTCTAGAAGCTCGTCGCATGGGAAACGCCAGTGGTGAAATGAAGGGATGATGGGATACTTGTCTGCAACACAAGTAAGCTCAAGCACTTGAGCATGGAGGCTAGGAAACTCATACAGCTGGGCTCATGGTCGCCGATGAAGTAGTGATACTTTTATTCACTTAGAATGTCATCTGTGGGTCTCTCGACACGCATCAAGTTCTGGTAACCCTCCTCCCTAGTCCGCTAGCCACCCGGTCGCCCATGTATTACCGGTGACGATGCCGTAGGAAATAAGAGCACAGCCATAGTCTACTACGTCCTGTTTTGGTCCATCAACCGAAGATAAATACAGGACATCGCGAGGGTAGGCTGGGTCTACGGGGGACATCTGGGGTCCGTTCAGAGACGGGGGTTCTAGTGGAGGCAAGGGCTCCATATGCGAACTGTCGTAGTGGCGTAATGGGGCCTGTAACAAGAGACTCTTTGCTGCTTGGAAGAGTTGAAGAGAGGTGTGTCAGCTTGAAGTTGGCAGCTGAATCAGATTGAGTTCAATCCGGATGGAGCGATCCCAAAGCTGCTCAGTGCCAATGGGGATTTTGGGGAAGCACTCAATCATGTTGAGGGGTAGAACCGTCTTAAGTAGCAGAGTTAAAGACCTCTCGAAAGATATTTATATTCATTGATGTATCCCCAGTACTTAACATGCCCTCTTGCTATTCATGGGCTGTGTGATGCCACCTCCGTCGGACGATCCAGCGTAAACGGCGTTGTGATTGGGACGTAGTTGAGGCAACCAAGAAGTTTCTTTGGGGGCCTGGAGGGGATCGGCTGGGCCAATGCTCCTAAAAAGTGGCCTGGAAGGACACTAGGTCGAGCGATCTGTACATTGAAATACCCGCTGCAAGCCCTTTCATGTACACCATCCCATGGCTGCTCGAGTCATCACATCGCTCCCAAGAAGGCATGCCAGCGGCAGCATCAGGTTGAGACGAGAGATGTTTAGTAGTGACGATATAGAGTGAAGATGATAGAACACAGTGAAAGGAGTTGAAGGATAAATGCCAAAGTCGTTGTCCTAGCAGCGGTGGGATTGGAATGAAAGGAGAGAGTTGTGCTCTAGAGAAGAGGGGAGCGATTGCTCCTTGAATACTCGTGTCCGGTGCCTCCTCGGCAACACTCTAGCTTGATCAGGACAAACCCACGACGCAAAAACTCTCCCGTCTATCCTTGAGGGCATCCAATTATTTCGTTAGTAATGCCTCGTCAGGGGGTAAGAAATCCGGCCTCGTTGGCACTAAGGTCGGCTGAAATGCAACCCATCATGAGACCCTCAGTAAAACATGAATTACACGGTAAGCCCTGAAGAGTGCCCAACTAACATGTGTGGTCCAAGGAGTTCTCGTGTTCCCCACTGGTCTCAAAAGATCTGGTATCTGATATTCGCACGTGACGGTGCCTTCTCTTCACTTATATAAACCTCGCTTTCGGCCACGAGTAAAGGAACGCAATCTTGAATCTCTTCACTTCACCTCCCTCTCCAGCCGGAATAAGTAACGCCAGAGTACCTGGTTTCTCGGACTCCCTTGATACTTCCTCTTCTTCTACTCTCTTCCAAGAAATCCGCCGCCTGTCTCACCCTGCCGGTGTTTACTGTGCAACATGTGTTTTTTTATGACTTACTCCGATGTGTACAAGCGATGTGGCGACTGCCTGAAAGAACTGAGCCCCGGGGCAGAGTGGCGATGGCGAGCGGTTCGGTCACCCTTTGTGGGTTCAATTTGCAGGTTTAATCTTCCTAACTAATGAATTTACATAGGTCCTCTGTGACGCATGTGCTGAGATTAAGCAGGTGCAGGGAAACCACCTCGTTCGTCAGTATGGCTGGGAGGCGGCGTGTGCGATTTGTCTCATGATGATGCCCAAGGTGTATCTCACTTGCAAATCTGGTACCTCTGCGCAAACAGGTCATACTTTCTGCATAGATTGCTTGAAAGATCTTGGCTTGCTGGACCACAAAGGCCACCTTGCCAACCACTGCTTCCCTTGCCCAATGTGTCGACAGGAGGTACTTCTCGCGGTTCAGTCTCCGGCTGAGTTATTTACTATGATAGATGACGTCGGCGAGAAGAAACTGGAGAGCCATGGACCTCGGCTCAAACAGCCCCACCTGCTCCCCTGGCCCAGCTCGCAACCTTCCCAGCGGGCGATCAACTCTCCTCCTCAGCAGGCAACCAACTTGCGACCCTCCCATCTGGGGCCGCGTGCCAGGTCCCATCGGGAGATATCTGACAGCCGCAAGAGGCGCAAGTTGCACGAGACGCGAGAGACTGTGAACGAAAGCCAGTACGACGTTGGAGAACCGTCATGGGAGATCACAGGAGTCGAAGATGTTAGGCTCATCAACAGGTGTGGGCAAGTGAAGGTTACCTGGGCAAGTACATGGATCTCCATCAACAGTATGGATGACGGGCGGTTGAAAGAGATAGCAATGAAACAGCTCGACAACATGACGGGATAAGAGTAGAATCCATTTAGGATAGGGGCCTGAAATTCAACCGCGAGCAAAAGGAACGTCTACCACTCTGATCATGCTCTCTCTTTCTCTCTATGTGTGTGTTATATTTATCATCCTACGGGTCAAGATGCCTATCGGCCGCTTTCCTGGGCGTAAAAGGACGCCCTAAGGTAAATAGCTAGCTACTCAACAGTAATATATTCAAAGCCAAAGTCAGAAGGGTCCTTTTCCTGATCCGCAGGGTCCGTGGCGCAAAGTAAAACCGAAGAAATACGTATTTACGCACTAGCCAGTGGCGGTGTTCCGATCGTACTCGAAGAAGCCGAGGCTGCGAGGGTGGATCGAGGCTCGAGAAGGCCGGTCCTCTGGGCAGCTCGTGGTCAGAGGTCGCAGAGGTAGTCGAAGGGCCGAGTGCAAGTGACGGCGGCAGCCCCAGGCCAGCCGCTGGCTTGCTAGGGCTGCGATAACCCTAATTGCAGTTTGATAGTCCCTGTCTATCAAAGCACTTCCGTTCTGTGAAACCTAGTCGCATCTTATATGATTCATCAGCATAGTCTGCATCGGAGTCAGCTCGAAATCTAGACGCCGATATTCTCCAAACCCCATTTGATGAATTCGCGAAAGACCTATCTCAATTGAGCCGTCTTTGGCACCATTCTACCCAGAATATTGATTGTCACCAGAGTAAGCTTCGTCATCACTCTGAGAGACTTGCGGATTCGTTCCATTTTTGTCCTTCTCAAGTGCTCCACAGCCCCGACGAGGCGATCGTTTGCGCCCCTACTCAAGATGGCCGATACAAGGAGGAGTACTGGGTCTTTATTTGCCATTCGTGGCTTCTTGTGTGCTGGTTGACCTGCATTGACACTGGCAGGGACTCCTTTCCCTGCAAGACGCCGGGGGGCTCTCCACACCGAAACCGTCAACATCATGAACCATCCTCAGGTGAAAGCCCTCTTTTCCGTCCAGGTTCCGAAGACTGCATTCGTCCAAGCACACATCTAGCGGCTCGTCAGCATTTGAGACGATGGGTATCTGACCACGACCAGGCAATCTATTGATATGGTCAGAGAGGATAAAAGGTTTACAGTCTCATTGGCCCGGTTTGGTGGGCCACATATCCCCTAGCCTCTAAACAAAGCATCCAAACTTAATTTCCATAGCCTAGAGTTGCTCTATCGCTTCGCTCTCTGTTAGAATATCTCCCTCCTCAACTAAATCTGGCCAATCAAACCCCCCCCCCCCCCCCCTTCCCAGGTCAGGGTTCGCGTAGATATGCAAGCCACCGTCCTTTCGGGCCTGCAGAGCGTTGAGATATGTGTCGGGTTTTCCCTCTGCTATTATGCGAGTTCGAATATCCGTGCCCAGACTTTCTCTTATTCAAGGTAGTTTAGCCCTCTAAATAAACCCAGATCTCTGTGACAGCTCGTGTATGGTCACAAGCAAAAGCTGGAGGAAAGGGGTCTCACAGCGAAGAGGGTCTGCTCCAGGAATTCGAGCTCTCCCGTTTGTGGTAGAGGGTGAATGGGACAACTGTTGACTGGTTAGACGCTCAGCGCTGTGGAGCTACACAATATGGTAAGATGATGATAATGGGCAGCTGATGGGAGCTAAGAGCTAGGGTCTTCAATAGTGCAGTAGCTCCTCATCCTTGCGCAAAGAAGCAACCAAGATATAAGTAGTCAAGCTTCTTGTTATGCAGCTTTCTTTAGGCCGGTGCAACAACGGGCTCACGTTCCCCGACCCTTTCGGCGGGGTAGCTAAAAGGAGACTGCTATCTTTCGTTACAGCCACCATCGTGCATAGACTCAGCAAACTTCAGTGCAATATAAACATTTATCTACCAAGCTTTCTGTGACCTAAGTCGTCATAACCGCAACAGTTTCATTATGCAATAGGAAGTCTTGCTAATTATAAACTAAGCCCAAAAGATTTTATCAGCTATTGAAGTCAAACTCTCCGAGGTAGTGAAATCGCGGATACTCCGAGCTCTTAGTTTGCACTAACCTGCTTCACTGTAACAGTACAAGACGTAATAGTGACGCCAATGTGACTCCGCATTGAGTGTCGGACAAGAGCTTATGTTCCTCCCACGCATCGCTGCGAGAGAAGATAGATCCAACAGATTTCATCGTCCTAAGCTGCTGATCCCCTATCAACCATGGCTGCCATCCCGTACGAAAGGTAAGAAATTCAGTCTTCGCCTTTTTCCAGAGAGAAACTGACATTTTGGATAGTATTCTCTCATCAGACTTTTTCAGGTTTCTTGTTGGTCCTGAGAGGAAGCAGTTCTTCATGCACAGCTGGGCTGTTGCATGCCAATCTCAGGCCCTTGAGAAGCTCGTTAACGGAGATATGCGAGAAGCGCGCGAGCGCTGTGCGATCTGGTGCGAAGTTGAGCCAGATACATTTATTCGCTTTAGCCAGTATGCATATACAGGCGACTATCGAGCTGCGCGGCCTCACACTCGAGAAGGGATGGGTCTGAAGCAGTGCTTCCCGCCACCGAGTGCTCCTCCTCCCCCGAAGTCAAAGAAGATCAGGAAAGTAACAACGGTTTCTTCCGGGGGGGATATGGCCGTACCTACTAAAGATAAAGACCTCTGGAGACAGTTCAAAAGGCTTTACCCCGAGCCAGCTCCGGACCATAAGGCGGAGGATAACACTCCCGAGGATGACTTTTCAGAGGTGTTCCTTTCACACGCCCGTCTCTACGTCGTTGCAGATTGCTATGGTATTTCTGCATTGAAGGTTCTTTGCCTTCGTAAATTGCACCAGACCCTAGAACGATTTACTGTGCACGAAGAAGCAATCGGCGACATCGCCCGGCTAGTAAGCTTCTGCTATGAGCACACGGTTGAACCTGATGATCTTAGAGAGTTGGTCAACATGTACACAGCTTGCAAAGTGGTTGACTTGTGGCGCAGCAGAGAATTCCAGTGTTTAACCATGGAGACTGCAGAGTATGTCGGGGGGCTTATCTCAGAAATGTTGAAGCGCGTTGATTAAGGTATTGTTACCCAGGGGATGGTGTAAGCAATTTACGAAACCCCTCTCTGATGAGGAGACTGGGTGACATTCACTGTAGCCGCATCACTTTTGTACCAATTTTGCACGCCGTAATGGCATCACAGCTCGACCAAGGAAAGACCAAATTTGATAAAAACACCATCAATATATAGTGAGTAATCTGGTCAACTGGCATTGTCAATGTGTCACTTTTTGAAGCTATTCCCACAATTGTGTGTAAGTGAATTGACCTCGTCATCAGAGTATCTATTGGGCATGCGGTTATAACCAAATACGCCCCAATTTTCGCGGTAGGATGCCTCTTCTTCTTCTTTGCCATTTTCACATGAATAATCCCCTCTTCCAGCCGCCAAAGTAGTGTATGTGAGATTATCAATTTGTATGTTCGTGATGATCTCAATTTCATCGTCACCCGAGGTCTCGTTGCCGAGCAAGAGAGGCATCAAGGAGCCCGGTGATGAAGAGAGGATATTCTCTGGGTTGTTATCTCGCGAGACTATAGCCTTCGCGACTTCTGCTAGATACTCCGCGGCCTCGGGAATAGCTTCAAGAGAGTGGGAGCGCGAATTTTGTACATAAAGCCCCTTTCTTTTTCATTGGCCTCGATCCAAGCGCGCCGGCAAGTCTCTAGGAGTTCCGTTTTCAATAGAGGCTCTTGTCGATCTTCTTGGAAGCAGCGAAGTAGTTCAAGTATGGCTTCTGGGTTAAGACGGATGATTCCTGACCTCTCAAAGCCAACGTATATGTGGCACAAATCGTGACATCTGAGTTAGCATATGGTGACTCATATGACTAGGGATGCCCAAAGGGATAATATCGAACTGTTTACAATACCAGATAAATTCAAGGTTCTCGTGAGTGGAAAATCAGTCTATCAGTAGGAGCCTATAGGTCGTCAGCGCCGGCCAGACTTGGCTTCGAGCGTTAAAGGCGTATCTCTCGTCAAACTCCTTCGTGATAGTCGAGGGATAGCCAAGCTACTTCTCAACAGAGGCATCGCCAAAGTTCTCATTGGCGGCGAAGCTGCGACGATTGAAGTGCTGCGGCCACTGTACGGCCCGGTAGAGGTCAGCAAAGCCAGTATCTGTGCATGCGAGGACCACAAGATCGTCGATATTTGCATGTACATGCTCCTCAAGAAGGACTTTAGCGGCGAGTGTGAGGAACGAAGGAACAGCCCGGCCGGCGGCGCCGACGGCATCCACAGACGTAAGAGACTCCTTATTATCTGGTTGAAAGACAGTAGGCTGCCTGCTTGTTTCTTCCTGGCAGAAAGAAGCTTTAAGCTACCGTTAACCCACCCAATTTGTAAGGGAGTTTCGTCGCAATTCCAAAGGTTGTACTGCTTTGTATCGAATCGCCGCATAACAGTGTTCAGCTCTTGAAACCAAGGTGCGATATAATGTATATCCACCTCAGCGCCGCCACGAGTGATTTCTTCGACATTTGAAGAGGAATACTAAGGCTCCTTGTGACGCTTTTCAAACTTCCCTCCCCAGGAGGCACAGGACCATTGAATCACTGTTGAAGTAGGAAACTGGTGAGCCGTCATTAGTGTAGCGAGGCCTCAGTCAAGTCTCTGGCCACAGGCCGCCTGTCCTATTGTTTTGCTATCCTGGAGCGACTACATACTACCTGATATTTCTTCTGCTACGTGAAAGGCCGATTCGCCCATGCGGCCCCCACGTTCACTGCCGAGAGCATCCCTACCCCGATTGATCTTATCCTTGAAGGCGATAATACCAGAGTCTTGAGCGCCAAGCTTACCTTAGCCGGACCCTCTCGTACCTGGATGGCTAGCTTCTCCCGCAGGACAAAGATCTGCACGCGTTGATTTGGTTTCCAAAAGAAGCACATCCCGGCCATTGTTTTGAGGGTCCGTACGACGGCCGACAGAACGTGCCTTTGAGACCAAAGATTTACGCAAGGACCACATGGTGGCTCGCACGTCGCTTCAACGGAAGGTGCTCGTTAGTGGAAATTAAGTGGCTTCTTGGCATTGGTATGCATGCCATAATTAGCCTATCATTCTCTAGACATAAGCGCCTACAAGTTCTTATAAGCAATGATGGTTGGTTCTGAAAATTCATCACCAGCTGTCATAAGACTAGCATAGATGATTGGTCAGAATTCCAAACTCGATTACCCCTGGCTGCCGAGCAAGTCCACTTACGCTCTGATCTTTTCGTGACAAAACATTTGAAGTGGTGAGTGGAGTCCCGCGAGGTACATCGCTGGGCTGTACATGATTTTCCCTCTGTACCCCTGTCTGTGTGTTATGCATCGTCTTCGTCACGTGCGGGCCAGCCGGAAAGAGATCGCGTGAACTGGTAAGCCGAAAAAGTGAAGCTATTCCCAGTCCATCATCACATCGGCCGGCGCGATTTTTTTTTCTCTGGTTTCTTCATCAACTTCGGTTGCAGCCCCGTCAGCCTTTCCGCCTTTTGTCATGAAATTAGCAAGCAAGCTTTGGTTCGGGAAAAAGCGGGGTCTCTACGGTATTCTCTTGGCATCTTTCCTTGATTGGGCTTACGGTGGAAAAGGTACAATGCATAACCTTTTGTCTCGCTCAATATCACATTGGTTTTGCGATAAGATCAAAATCGATACGAGATTCGGGAAGGTACCGGCGCCCGCGCCCCACTACAAATGCTGTGTCTCGAGCTTTTGTCACGAAAAGATCAGCGCGTTACCGCGTTCTAAGCTCTGTGCCTACTGGTACTCCCAAGCCATAACTAGGTGCTAAGATGATGCACATGCTACACCTCGATTCGCGGGCAGAGAGAGACGCGATGCCATTGTGGCGCGTTTTGTTTCAGGCTGCCTTTTGCCCCTGCCCCCGCTCCCGCCTGCTGATGTTATATGTGTTTCTTCTTTTTTTTCCTTTTAACTCTTTGACCACAGAAGGACCTTTTGCAACACTTTCCCAATTGTTTGATGCATGTTTCTTGCCTCCGTTATTAGGTTGTCTCTACAAGGTCACGCAATCGAACTAGTGCTGCTCTATATCTACCCAGACGGTGCACACGACGCTGCCGCTTTTGCCATGGGCACCAAGGGGCTGTGGGCATTTCGGTATGGCGGAAAGTACTACGTATTCTTGAACGAGCTGCAAGGCAGTCGGCTCTCCCTTTACATCTACCGGCTGACTGACAAGTCAACCTTTCCTTCGCAGCGATTCGGACAAGCTGGGCGAAACACTCGCCGTTGGGGTCCCTCGGGATCCTTCTGAGTTCCAGGCCTGGCTGGACGAGAAGCGCGGCGACTGCGAGGCGCTGAAACAGCGGCTGGAACGGGCGTGGCTCATCTCGCTGGACGCCGGCGGCAAGTCGGTGTCGCTCTCCGACATCGCCGGGGCCGAGGACCTGTTCCTCGCGCCGGGTAACGTGAGACCCCACTGCGAACAGCTCCTGCAGCACACCGTCGTGGTCGATCTCGACCGAGAACTCCTTGACTGTGATGGGGTTTGCTTCTTCCGCCTGACCCAGCTGCCAAAAACCCTCAAGTCATTGTTCAGACCCGCCAATCGATACTGGCTGGGTCTCGACGCAGAGCCTGAAACCCCCTACATCACAACCGATGCGGTGCCTGCGCCGCCCCATGACAATGAACAAGTGATCGCTTCCAAGTACCGCGCGCTATGCCCTCGGTCCGAGATGCCCCTGTCGTCGACGACCACGCCGACGAATGCTTCGGAGGTCTTGGTGTCGTCCATGACCCAGGCATACGCCCTCGTGGGCCAGATGTACGATCGTGCTATCACCCAAGCGCGCGATACGTGCTACGAAACCGACCACTTGTTCCGCGAGGTGAGCTACCTGGTGCTCAGCATGGCCTCCTGCTCCCCCAACCATGTCAGGCTCGCCAATGCCGAGGGACTGGGGTGGCCGACTACAGCGTATGAGTGCTTGGACGAGCTCTCGATTGTCAAGTACGGCATCCTAGGGGCCGATGGTGAGGCCCAGGCCCGAGAACTGGTGTCGGCCTTCCTCAGCGACTTCCACGAGGCCAACAAGGCACCTGGGAGTGCCCCGTCCGCCACGTCGTACTGGATGGGGTCGGTATTCATATGGCTAACACGCGACGTGCTGTCCCGGTCGATGTTCGAGGCTGCCATCTGCGCCGCCGTGGAAAAAGGCCGAGCCGTCCCGGGCAAGCGCGAGTTTCGAGTGGTTGTGTTCTCTATTCGACACTTTGTCCTGGTTCAAGTAACACCCGGCACAGTGTTCCATTCGAAGCGTTATGCTCTGTGGACCAGACCCGTTACCGCCGATATATCGTACCTCGACACCCAGCTTTCAGAGCAATTAGAGTCAGAGCAACACGAATCTCTGCTCCAACGTTCCACGACACTCGAGAATTCGGTCAACTATGGTGGACCCGGCAACAGCGACTGGGTTTCCGACCACCAGCACGGCTTCGAAGTCCTCGCCTATTTTTTTCTGAGTGCCTGTTCGCCCTCGAAGACCCAACGGTTTAAGTAATGCCCTATCTACCCCGGTTGTCCTTGCTGATGGTTACTAATCACGGATTTATGTCATTTTTTGGCACTTTGGATTACGTCTACTGTGGAATCTGCTAACGCGAGTCTGTACAGGGCACTTGGGGAGCTTGCTGTGGACAGGGAACTCACGGTCATAAATCAACTCCGTGAAGAGCTTGACTTGTTACAGTTTCTCGATACGTATGAGATAGAGTGCAAGGGCCTGTTTCCTGAGTTGAACCGCGAAAGAGTCATCGACGGCCAAGTCCGATGCATTTTGATTGTCCGAGCGAGCACCAGTTCCCGCACGTCAAGTATGCTCTCCGTACCGGTGCTGTGGGAGCCCTGGGCTAAGCCATTGCGGGTGAAGAGGGCCGACGAGCTCGCGGAATTGACAGTTTCAGACGGCCTCACTTGTGAAGAGTTGAATCAGTTCGAGGACGAGCTTTTGGGCGAGCCCGATATTAACTACCCCTGTTGGCGGGAGCCGCTCGAAAAAAAGGGTATCAACTGGGTGCGGCTCTCGAAGGTGCTCAACTCACTATTGGAGCGCTGCATCACTTTGTGTGCGCGCGACCTCGTCGTATTATACGCCCTCGTCTTTTTTATCCCAACAGGCATAGGGGGTTGCGGACCCAACCTGGCTTTGTATGTCCGCAACCTAGACCGAACTCAGCGGGCTCAGATTCCGCGGCAGGGACTCGGCACGCACCTCCAGATGGCATCCCGCGTGCCGCCAGGTCCTCCTCACAGATCAATTTACTTCATAGCTTTGTTCAAGCCGGCGTCTGAGGACACCCCTGAGGGGTGGGCGCGGGCCGAGGCCGAGGCACAGAAACAGGCCAAAATGGAGTATTTCCGCGAGGTCTTTTGGTTTTGGATGTACGAAAATAAGACGTGAGTCCGGCCCTTTTTTTAATGATGTGAAACGCCCTTGGAAAATTGTGATGGACTAACCATACTCTTTTTAGGGTTAAGGATATGCACGGCCTTGCCGTCTTTGTTGTGGTTGGGACCAAGTTCAGACTCCTCCACGTGGCAAATCACCCACAGATCCCGACAATGGAGGAGGTGCCACCGGACACCTCGTTTGACCTTGAGAAGTCTCGTGAAAGGTGGCACCACGAACCGCCATGGGAACACTGCCAAGGCATGAAGCCCTATCTGGACTACGCACGGGCACAGCTGAGATTTAGTGACGTTGATGCTAGTGGCATCAATGACGGCACTACTCGAGATAGTAAGGGCAGGAGGCCGCCTTTTGATACGGGAGCTGAGGAGGACAGGCCCGCAATTAAGACTGCGCTGGCTTGGGCGCGAGAACTAGCAGACCTCCATGGCAAACAAGACACAGAGAGCTTAGTGATGCCAGATATGTATCTCTGGCCATAAGCCATTGATGTGGTCGCAGTGGTTAACATTCTACACCCCGTGATGTACCTTGTGCACGAAGCGGTCGAATAAGTCGAAATTGCCCGACTACTATGCGTAGTCGTGCTGGTAATTCGTTTGATCCCACCGGAACCAGCCCTACGCCACGGAGCCGTCAATTGGTCTTTATTTCCGAGGCAGCCAATGGGCTGGCGCGCGGGAGTGCAACGCGCCAAACTGGTCATCCAGGCCTTCTGCGCCAAGTTTGATCATTCACCACCGGACCCCTGCAACAATTCGCCAACAGTTCGCCAACGGCCTTCTAAATTACTAGAAGCGAGAACTTTCCGGCACCGAAACGGCCTCTAGGCCTACCTACCGCAACGTCGCTGCCTTTCCTCCCCTCCTGCTTCCCATGGCCAACCACCCCACCAACATCAGAGACAACACCAACAGCAACGGAGACAGCAAACCGACATCATCACATAACCTCCTTCATGCTAATCAGGTCCATATATATCTTCCTCAACTATAGTATCAGTTTGTCCTTGGCCACTTTCCCAAAACGCCTTTGTGTCCCACACCGGTGCGCCATTCTGATCCAGCAACGGTGTTGACCCATCCGTATCTGTCCAGAAAAACGCACCATAGGTTTGGTCGACCTTGCGGGTATGACCCCAGGGGCTAACATGAGATTTCCCATCCTCAAGTTTCCAAGCTGGCTGTCCATTGTAAAAGTTCCGCCTCGAAGGTCGGACTGAATAAAGTGATACGTCCATCGCCCGTAAACCTTGGCATCTCCGAAAACCTTGCACCAACAGTCGATAGAGGGCATATCTGAGTGGGGTCCCTTGTGAGTTTTGGCGAGGAAATATCCAGCAATCAACTTCGCATTTAGCGTCCTTGATGTCATGCTTATCTCTAGCTCTAAACTGCAGCATGAGGAATGAGTAGTTATCAAAACAAAAAATATGGGGACAGTTGTATTTGTGAGCGTAGCTGAGTGTCTCAGTTTAGTAGGTATTATTTGGCCAAAATCCCATGGGTATCAGGGAACTACGTACCCTCTCAACTCCCGAGAAAGCACGCTTTGTTGAGCGGCCTCGATCTTGCCGTTTTGCCATTGGTCCCGACGTAGAAGGCCTCTCTTGAATTCGCCGATAATAAGAGGCATCCGTTCCTTTCCTTGGGAAACTGAGTAGGATATATCAACCGTCTGATCGGTGCGAGTATCGGAGAGAGCTTTTTCGTGAGAAGCCTGAAGGACAGTGGGGTAGTTGGCGAATGCGCCCAGGACAATATTCGATATTTCCGTATGGAACCATTGAATCCCATCTGCTTCTGTATCAAGACGCCATTTCCGGTAGTTTGGTGGATATCCGGACTCGTCTAGGCGGAGGCTCTCATCATCATACTTGTCTAGGAATGCATCAAAGTTGGCGACAACCGAGTCTGGCCCTCGGACAGATGTGTGAACTTTGAGTCTGGAAATGGGGGGGTATGATTTAGCCCATGGCTTGCTGCTATCTGACTGCTTGTAGGTATCTTTGATCGGGTTCGTTGGGTGCTGCCAGATGAGAGAAGCCAAGGTGGTTGCCATTGCGGCCCGAGAAGACGGATGTGGGGTTGAAGCTTCCAAGCCTCGGGAGGGGGGAGTTACGTAGGCAGGGAGGGGGATTGATGCGTTGTCTAGCCAACGCATTATATAAGCAGTACCCTTACCCCTCATTGCATCTGGACCCGTCTGAAGCAAAACCTGTTCCCTCAATCATCGCCTTCCATGGATGACTTTGAAGAATCGCCTGACGCCCCGCGTCCCATCAAGGTTTGAATCACCTCCCACATTCTCTAAATTTTCTGAACTGACTTGGATTGCCTTTCCCACATGTAGTTTCGCCTCGGCTACAACATCGTGTCGGCAATCGGCACGCCCATTGGTCGCAAACACAAGGTCCTACGGCTATCGATCATCCGCAGCCCCTTGCAGCGCACGCTTATGAACCTGCTCCTACTCCTTCCTACTTTCCTACAAGTACTCATTGCTGCCAAATTTCCCGGCTTCTTCCTTCCCGACCGCTTAGTGCTCAAGAAGGCTAAGGAGGGCTGGCTCCGGGAGTTCGAGAACGAGAAGCATATGTACAAGAGGCTACAGAGTCTTCAAGGCCGGGTGATACCCCGATTCTACGGCGAGGTAGAATGCGAGGGAGCCCGTGCTCTCATTCTATCCGAGATCACCGGCATTATGCCGTGGGAGCAAAAGTTTCCGCCTCTTCAGGCTGACCAATTCATGGAGCTTGTCGAGCCAACGTTCCGGGAGTTAAACACACTCGGCCTAGCCTATGATGATGTCAAGCTTGAAAATCTGATCCTCGTACGAGATCGAGTTGTAGTAGTAGACCTGGAGTCGGTCTATGAGCCCTCGTTAGAACACAGTGAATACGTGTTTGATTCTGATAGAATACAGCTAAAAGATGTATATCAGAGATATTTGGATAATTGCAACGAGGATGATGATTTCTAGGCACAAGAGCAGAAAGTTAGGATAAGATGTCTGGGCATAGAAGTGTAATCAATGATGGGTTTAGGGCGTCGGATTTGGCTTGTGTTTGGGCAGACTCATCGGCACTATTATGTATCGGCTTTAAATGGAACCCTATCACTGTTGGCAGATATCTCGACAATGTAGAAATTCATTCTTTTTTCTTCAAACCTATGTTGTTGTTGTATCATACGGTTGAACTTAATGCCTTTGAAAGCCGTCGGAGAACAGAGCGCGATAAAGGTTTCACCTAATTCCAAGTGTCTCAAGTGGAGTCAGCTGATGTCGCCACAGAAAGCAACAATAGAGTTCCGATCTCCTTGGGCGTAATGCAGGTAGTTGTTGGATTCTCGGTTCCTCTAGGCGTCATAGCTAACGGAGCGTTGGATGTGCCAGTTCATTGATACTTGGCTCGTAACTGTGTTGGTAAGAGCCACCCCCTGGATGAAGCCTCAGGCTCCATACAGTCTTCCACAGGCTTTCTTTTGCTATAGCAGAGACGAGACATCCTGTGCGAGGCGTTTCCGCCGAATGGATCCGCTTCTTGAAGGCTGAGGCTGAAGATCTGCGCTCTGCTCCACGGTCACAGTTGAAGATGGCTTCACGTCTCTACCACTCTTAATCGTCCTAGATCTTCCAACTACATGGACATAGCCTTATGGCGCTACCTAAGCATTGATTGCTATGCGTGGTTCCTATCGTGGGTTGAATTGGACTTCGGCTGGGGGTTCAAGTGGGGTTAACAAAGCGGCGCTGGGAACAAAACCATTACAACCACTCAAAGCCCCGTAAAGGGTGGCCAAAGAAGCCCACTGCTATACAGATTGTGAGGATCAATTCTTTTATTAACCGGCACCGGCACATGATGTGGAACGACCTGATTTTAAAACTCGATTCGAATATAAGCAAGAGGACCTCCAGCGACGGTTACAGAGCCATTCGCGCCGCAAATGGCGGTCCAAAAGACGTATCGCACTAGCAGAAGACGGGGCGAAAGAGTGGCTTGAATTTGATGAATATTGGCTCCCTCAGATTGACGAGCTTTTGCTAGTAAATTGGCCCTGAAAGACAAAGGGTTCTACTACTGACTTTCCCGCAGGCCTGCTTCACAGACGAGTGCACAGTTCAGAACGCCCCGGACAACCCAGACGTCTGGGTCTTTCGCCGACCTGATGAGAAGCTTCGCAAGGACCTAGTTAATATTCAACAATACGGAAAAGCTCGTCAGTTTATCATGGTGTGGGCTGGCATAGCTAGAAAGAAGAAGACCAGTCTCATCGTCATGACGAGGGATCCGAATGCCAAGAGGAACGGATATACGAGCTGGAGCTATATCAAGGCACCTTCAGAAGGTCTTCTTTCTTTCCTCGATGAATTCGAGCTTTTCCAGCAAGACAATGCCCGTATTCACACCTGCGAGAAGTCCACGGGCTGGCTGCTGCTCCATGGTCTCAGGCCCATCAATTGGCCGACTCACTCGCCCGATCTCAACCCCATAGAGCGCCTTTGGAAGGCTTTGAAGTCAAAACTGTGAAAATTTCACACTAAATTTACTAAGCTAGGCAAGAGCCAGCCTGATACACAGAAAAATAGCGTCGTGGATCAAGAACGCGTGGGACGCATTGGATCCGGGCCTCGTCGAGAAGCTGACTCAGTCAATGGAGCACCGGCTCAAGGCAGTGCGTTGGGTAAGTGACTGGTGTGCAAGATATTGCCCCACGGATCAAGGGCTTTAAATTGATATACTTTTTAGCTTCATTGGACTTCTCATTGTTGAGAAATTAAAGGATGAAGATGATGTGTGAAGACCGGGGGGTGGTGATGTGGGTCTGGTGTTGTCAGACTTTTGGCGTGACATTTAAACAGAAGAAAGGCGCGACAAGTTCCTCGGCTACCCTACATAACTCACATGCTATCGATGACGCCACCATTGAGGAGGAGGCGCCAGCCGTTGACCAGATACGGACAGTTGAGGAAGTCCCAGCCGTAACGGTAGTAGTTGAGCAAGGGATGCCAGAAGGGCGGGTCGACGAAGCATCGAGAATTGTGCCAGTTGCCGGTGAACAGAGCGTTGTTCATCATGGCGATCAATCGTCTCAAATAAGATGTGGTTCGATCAACAACGGAAATATCGACGCGGGGTTCACTACCGAAACGGCAGGGCGAACCCTTGGAAAGAGCCCTGGCACTGAGCATGGGCAGGTGAGCTATCAAATGTTGGTATCGTCGTCTCATTTGACCCAAGCTTCACCTGTCTTTCGAAAGATGCTTAAGGGTTCGTTTGCTGAGGCTATTGCAAATAGCCAAGGGCTTTACTGTATCACAGCGATTGAGTGGGATCCCGAGGCTCTCGTACTTGTTCTTAACATCATGCACGGGCACAACCGAAGTGTTCCACGGAAGATTACCCTTAAGATAATGGCAAAAGTCGCCACGATTATGGGCTACTACGATTGCCTAGAGATTGTCGAAATCTTTGCAGGTATTTGGGTGGACGCACTGGCAGAAAGCCAGCCAAGCACTTACGACAAAGAGACTATTCTCTGGCTTCTCATATCATAGGTGTTCCAACGTCAAGATATCTTTGAAAAGATGATTGGGCTTGCGTTGAGACATAGCGAGAGGTTAATTACAGTAGAGGGTGTCCCAATCCCTTATGCGATTCTCAGTATATTTTATAACTTTTTACTATGCTTTTTGTTTTTTATTAATAATATTTCGAGAACGGATTGACGAAGAGCGTTAGAATTCTCTCGCAGAAAGTTTTCCGATACTATATATACTACTCGACACCCTATGCCAGGAATCAGAATGCTCCTACGAATGCTTAAGCATGCTCCTAGGTTCCTTGATGAAGGAACTGAGCAAGCACGGCATTATGAAGCCACAAATAAAAAAGCCTTATGACGGCTATAGCATTTCCTCGGCCGTGAACATGGTCGACACCTTCACCTCACCAACATGGTATTCCAAAAACGAGCGGTCTAGTTCAAGGTATTACAACTCCTACAGTTCACCACGTACTTGCCACATCTCAGACAAAATGAGGCCAACACTGGATAAGGTAGATAAAATGGTGCCTGTTCTAACTCTAGAAACCTTTCGATCTCCTGCAGGCTTTGGCCAAGTTGCGAGTCTTGAAGCTTGACTCGAGAGGCAAATTCTTCCCTCCAAGTCCAGGCTTTCCAAATGGCTTAGTTATTGATAAATAGAAAACAATTTGGCATTGAATATGATTTTGTCACTAATAATATCGTCTCTCTTGCGCTGCTCTGGCTGCTCTACAATTTGACTAGTCTAGAGGCGAAGAATCATTTTCCGGTCACTCTGTTCCTACATTCACGTAGATCTCCTCCATGACGGCGTATTATCGAATCAACTACTATAAAATTTCTGACCAAAAACTCATCATCCGCGATTCATCAACGCAAGGCATAAATCTACCACTTCCTGAAACGGATCAAGCTTTTCATCAATGTTGCGAGATAAGGTTGGGTCAAGAGCCTTGTCTAAGACCGATACCCCAAGGATGGGTCGAAGGTGCCGGCTTCACGAACATTGTTCACTGAAAGTCCGGCTGCCATTGGTACTATGGCCCGTAATTACACATAGAGTATATAGGCTTATGTAATATCGCTCAACTGTTAGAGATCCTAGGAGCATTCTCCCGGAAAAGATTGTGAGGCTCCGAATGTCTTGTGTGATGGTTAAGATACGAGAGTCGATAGCAGTAAGAGCTGTAGAATGATCCTTTAAGAAGAATGGCTTTCCACTTAATAATCTCGATATCAAGTTGAGTGCTTCTCACGTACAATGTCTTAGACAACCAGTGACCCTAAACCTTTATCCATGCATTCCTCGCGAGTGTAGAATGAGACTTCGATGTGTCACCCAACCTCCTTTTACGAGTCTGCACTCTCCTCTCACAGTCGATTTTCTTGGCAGAGGATGGATACTAAAAGACTTGCGAACTAGCCCCCGTGAACAGCCATCTTGTAGGCTACGCGGGTTGATGCCGTAACATTCTCGTTGTTTGGATGACCTCTCAATAATACCATAATCATCCGAGCCCGCCAGTCCTGTTTCAAAGGGGGAATAAGGTCAAGAGTAATCATAAGCTGCATGGGGCCTAGATGTCCGTGTAGGAGCTCCTCAAGTCCGTGAGTATGCTGCACCTGAAGAGACATAACTGGGACTTGATCTCGAATGCCTTCTTCGAGAAAGGAAACGAGGAATAGAGAAACTGGAAGGGAGGGCCAAGCGGAACGAACAGAGAGAGGTAGAGAGGATGGAGGTAGAAGAGAATGAGGGCGTCACGGTCATGAGAGACTAACCATTTATGTGCGTTGTGAAAGCTGTAGCACCATTGTGCTCAAAGCTGATGTGTGCCAACCAAAGGTTAGCAATTCCCCGAGATGTTGCATTCAAGCTCTGCTCGGCCTGATCCTCGCCGGACTCCTCCTGATAAGTTGACTTACCCCAACAGCCACAACCGAAACATTCCCATCTTCACGACCGAAATCTTCTTCCTTCCTGATAGCTTGAGCCACTCCTGTGACTCAACAGCTTGAAAACTTTGACCCCCCTCCTCCACAGCCAACTTTGCCGCCTTATCCACGCTGGTCTTCTCGCTCTTGCTTCACCTCTCTCGGCCGCGCAACCACCTCCAGCAGGCTACCGACCCAGCCTGTGTTTGATGCAGTTGCATACCTCGATACCCTGGTCCGTTGCAGATTTTGAAGTATCGATCTCACAGAGTCACGGCACTTGTATGGCAGTAAGGGGCTGGTCATTCGAATGTGTAGCTGAGGATGTATGCTGGCATGCCGTGTCTGTTGGTTGATCTCACGCGAGAGCGGACGAGGGGCGCGATATGGGTAGAAGAGCGAGTAATCACTGGCGAGATGCGGTGGTTGATGCACCCGACGCACTCTTCATCGAAAACAAGTGAGGCACTTGGAAGAGTAGGACCTACTTTTCTCGTCCTCCTCGCTGTCGCTGGGCAAGGCAACATCGATCTGCCCCATGACTGAACCAGGGCCATCACGGTAGGACCTGTTCCGACAAGCATTATGTCGGGCAACTGCGAAAGCACGAAGATTACAAGCAACTATGTTGTACCTAAAAGGAAGCTCTGCACTTTATTTTTTAATAACCCAACTTTCAAATGTGGAAGGCATGGAAAGCATACTCTCACGAAACCCGTCGTTCTCGACGACCTCGCCGAGTTATCTCACTGGGAATGAACCAACTTTAACGAGACCCCCAGTCATTGGTTATTGACGCCTCTAGCCTTCTTGCGTGGTCGTCCTGGGCCACCAGAATTCTTACGCTTCTGAGACTTGACGGTCTCCCTCTTCAACTCTTTGGCGTGAAACTCTTCCAACGCATCTGGGGCACTCTCTCGGAGCGTGGATTCACGCTCCCACGTTGACTGGGCGGGGCGGAAGCCAACCCACTGGACCCGATAAATGTATTGGGTGTCCTTGGAGTTGTCGGTAGGCTGGGCGTTCTTAGGGACCCTGGTATCCTTAGGGACCTCGCCTCTCCGTAAGATCCTGAAGACATGGTAATCAACCAGTTCGGTCGCGATGTCGCGTCCCCCGAGCCCGGCCCAGTACTTGTAGACGAGGGTTGGAACATCTTCCTGCAGATTCCATTCGGGTTCCCAAGTCTCGTCACCCCCCTTCCAACGAACTTTGAATTGAACAGTCGATTTGCCCTTATTGACGTGGTGGCCAACGAGCGCATCAACCTCCCCGCTGGTGACTTGAGGTTCGGCAGGGGGCTTGCCTTCTGGGCTGGACGCGGTAGGGCTGGCACCATTCGCCTCTGCATCTTTTTTGCCCCTCTTCTCTTCGATGCTCTTCGGCTCGTTCTGTTCGGCGGCGCCAGGTGTGAGGCGATCGACGTTGTCTTTGGCGGGGTTGCCGATGCCGGAAGTTCTGAGACTTCTTCTCAGGCCTTTATTATCAGCTCCGGTGTCACCATCAGACGGCATCTTGAGAGCAGCGCCATTCTTGTCGCGAACCGTGGGGACGTCACCCTCCTTGGTGGAAGTACCTGTAGCCATTGTCCGGTCCCTGGCTCTCAGCAGTGAAGCATGAACGTTGTAGAGGTCTAATCACGGTCAGTTTGATGTTGCGCGATGAGGACGGTTGCGCTGAGACAGTACCTGATGCAACACACGAGAGCGCAGGATATAATCTCCTTTCTCGTTTGCTCTGAGTACGTGATTGAGGTTGATGCGGCAAAGTGATAGCGTAGGAGAAGGGCGTCACTGATGTTGGTCCAAGCCGCGACCTGGTTGGGCGCGTTCCGACGCGACGCGGTTGCTCAATAGAGGAGGGGGCTGGTGAACAAGCCACAGGCAGGTATCTTCAGCCACTCAACATCGAATATGATGTGGAGGCTGTTACCCAACACAGGTATAATTGCTTTTCCTCATTCTCCAGATGATCCGTGGCTGCTTATCCTGTACTTCCTAGTCGGCGATGAGTACAGTGCATAACTCGGCTCCATTTATAATTGACTGTAACACAAGATGCAATCTGTCATATTTTTTAATGTTCTATGCAATTTATGAAAGGAGGCTTGCTTGGTTGTTGGCTATGCAGATGTTTGCATCTTATGTCAATGATACTTGGAATCGACTACCTGTCTTACGGCCCCTAGTAGTAGACAGTCGAACTCAATGGACGCCCTGGCTGCTTGTAACGAGAGAGATGCCTCGTGTTCTCTGTTGACACGACGGCCGACATCTACTGCGAGCACACCTCGTGACCCTTGCACGTGTTAGTTTCCCTCAATACCGCGGGGGAGACACGATCCCGGCGAGCTCAACACAGCCCTCCGTATTGTTTCTTCATCAGCCCCTCCCAAAGCAGAAACTGCAAGAAGACTATGAGTTGACGCGGGTCCCAGGCACCTCCTGGGATTCCAGCTCCAATGCGCACATTTGCCACATACTCCAACTGGCCCTCAGCGGCAAACACCATGACAACGTCGGTCTCATCCACCAGCTTCTTGATCTGTTGCGCTGATGCTTCGGGCTAATACCCATCTCCGTAGCCCACTAGGACTATCCCCTTGGCTCTATTGGCGATGGCTGCCTCAACCTGATATGCGCGAAAGTCTTGGTGGGCTTTAAAGGGGACTACCTCTGCCAATGGGGTCCCCGGCGAGAGACCACCAAGGTCGAACTTCATAGGAGCGCAGGGGCCGGGGAGCCATCGAAAGAATGGCTTAAAATCCTTGATGTCTCCCAGCAACGACCTTGGTCCGGGCTTGAACTCATTGTTCTCCTTCTTGGTTCCCCAGGGAGCCATGATCTTATTCTGAATGACGATCACGACCTCGTGCCCTTCCGAGCTCCAGCCTTCCGTTGCTGCCGTTCTCACGGCGGCCAGGATATTGCCGGGCCCATCTGCGCCGAAGGCTCCGTGCGGCAATATGGCACCCGTCATGACGATAGGTTTTGGGGTTGTCACCGTCAGGGCTAAAAAAACAGCCACCTCGGACAAGAGATCAGTGCCGAGCAGAAGAACGATTCCCTGGACGTGTGGATTGTTGGCCACTTCTGTGACGTGCTGGCTGATTTTGATTGCGCGCGATGGGTCAATACTGAGGCTATCAACATTCATCAACTGGTCGTAGTCAACAACCGCATCGTTACGCCAGTCATCCTGAATTTCCCGGGTGATCTCATCAATGCCCAGAGCGCCAGACTCGTATTCCGTAGTCCTTGCTGAGGAATCTGCTGCACCGGCTATCGTACCTCCCGTCGCGATGATTGTGATGTTGGGCAAGGCGACATTGGCATGGCTCGGCTCTTTGGCATCAAGGGGGAGACGCCTGTGGTGACAAGCGGGCCAAAATATGACTGCCAAAAATAATGAAAAGGGCTGCATCTGAATTCTCGTTGACCTCAATGATGACCTACAACAAGAAGTTGGTCAACACTGACATTTTCCCCGGTAGGGACGTGAGCTTACACGAAGAACAAAACAGGATGATAGCGACGCTCAAATAACCAGGAAAAATAAGAGTAGTTGACAGTAGAACAAAGATGTTTGGAAGGCGTTGATGTTGAGCGTGACGAATCTAGAGTCGGTGAGTAGGTCTCCTGAATTGTCAATGATGGTTGTGGGAGGGGAAAGAGGGGCGACGACGACGAGGTGCATTGGTTCTGCCGCCTACACACAGACTACGGGACGGATCACATCGAGCTCGGAAATCAATTCGTCACGGCCTGGCAGACCAACTAGTCACTCTTGCGCCTCCTGTGCAGCTTCAATCGGTAGGATCAGTATGCATTACGAGCTACAATGATATCGACTTCCTGCTGCAATAGCGACGTATCTAAAGACCCATGAACTTCCGAGGAAAACAGCAACAAGAATAACGCCCCAAGCAGTCCAAGGTCGCCTGCCCCGTTTCAGTTCGGCACATCAGTCATTGGGGTTCTGAATATGGTGCGCAGCGGTTCTTCCTGACGTTTAATCACTCCTACGACGTCAACCCCCGTCCGGTCGATGAAGTCAGCATGCCCGCGTCTTTGGTCAACTTCCGAGTCGTCTGGGATACTCAAGGTTCCGTCTTCACACTCTCTCGTCAAATTCCTGTACCTGCATCCAAAGGCTTCCTTGTAAGATTCGTCCCAAGCAACCTCGACAAGAGGATGGTCGGGTCCGCTCGAGTGAAACTTGTAGACAGACATGTCTCCGTTCCTAAGTACTGATGAACCTGCCCACTTCCAGGCTGAATCGGCGCTGTCCCACTGATAATTGCAAGTCCACTTTCTCCTTATCAGCGAAAAGATGCCTCCATGCATAGCAATGACAATTTTTGGAACACCGCCCCTCTCCGACCTGTCGTGTTCCTTGGCGATGTCTTGTGCGGTCTCGTGCAGATCTTTCAGGAATCCGTCGACGCCCTTCTCAACCTCCTCCAAGGACCGAGGGTTCTTGAGTGCGTCCATGAGGCTATCCAGAGAACTAAAGCCGGAAGGGCTCTTCCCAAACCAAGTAGTGTTGGTTAACTCGAACTTGTCCAAGCCCAGGACCTCGCCAGCATTGGTGCCCTCACCACCTCGAACTCGGATGTATGACGCATAAGTGCGCCCATTCTCCGTCCAAGTTACGGGAGCATGGTCCTGAGGCCAGTTGGTCGCTTCTCGAATCCGGTCGTCGCAGTGGATAAGCAGGGTCCCGTCCTTTATGGATCGTGAGCCCACTAATTTGAAGCTTTCGCTCATATGATCCGCAGTTTGTATGCCTCTCAGGCATGAAGAGGAGATGACCATGCAGACGTTGTCCAGTGGGGTTGGTAACCCTTGAGATGCCCGAGCTTTCCCTTCCTCTGTGAGAGCATCGGGCCAAAAGTCGCCGATTTCGATTCGGCGTTTCTCTGGGGGGCCGTTCGTGCTGTGATTGAGACTTTGCATCAAATCTCGAGCCTCGCTCGCTGAGATGGTCTCGATGCAGATCGCTCCCTTATGCGGGGAAACGACATTGGAGATGGCCTCTTCATGACGAATGAAAACTAATTCAACACTTGTGGCATCCATTGTCATCGAGATAGATGTAAAGAAGGGGCCCGAGTTGCTGAACTGAACGTGATGCCCGGGCAGAGGTTGCATTTATACCATAGATACCTGCACACCAGTGTCATGCGTCTTGCTCTCTGAGGCATCGCTACGAGACTAGATGACCACGCGGCTCATGACTGAAGCCGTCGGCTGCCACAGATCAAGCTCACATCTGTGCCAAAAGCCTCATGTATTGCTACATAAGTAACGAAATTAATCTCATATCCTCCGTCAATCCCTGGGGTACACTTGCCGCCTCCGCTTCCACTCGATGCCTTCTTCTAAACTCATAATCCTAGCGTCACCAGTATGACTCTTGGTCGCTTGACATTCTTGCTCCATCCAGTACTTTAGGCTCTCACGCGTGCTCGACCCTACCTAGACTGCATCAACAGCATATCTGCTCCGCAATAGGCCTGCCTGATCTGTACTTCGAAGGGGGCTGTGGCTCTTCCATGTCCACTTCACTTGTGCCAACGGCATTGGCGTTGCCACCCAGACCCTTTCGCTCACCAAAAAGAGGCAGTGTAACATATCAGGCCCTGAGCGCATGGCCTTAATGATGGGAGTGACCCTCGGATAGCTTTGGGCGAATTTGTCGTATGTCTCGTCGACTGACAAAAATTGATGCCCGAGCCGAACCCAGATCACCAAGCTGCCTTCGTCCTCTGGGAGTAGAGAGACGAAGGCGATACCAATGAGGAGAAAAACCTGCCAGGCAGATCTATACTTTTCCTTCGTCTTTGTCGACGCTGTGTAGTGCGCCTGTGCCCGGTGTGCCTCTGAGGAATTCGTTTCGCTTGGACAGTCAGACTCTGGATCAGTCTCAGATTAGTCCAGCAACGCACAACTTATCATCTCTAGATGCTTTGCGTGCTTGTGTCTCCTTAGCCAAGGGAACGGGGACGAAGTAAGTCGCCATTCCCATCGCTACACAGATAGTGACGCCGAATGAGAGCGAAGGCGCGGTCGGAAGTCGAGTCTCCTTTACAGCGAGAATGATGGTCGTAAGAATCGGAATGATCTTCAGGAGACTCTTCAGAACGACGCTTAGAGAGTCCGACTTCCGAATTAGTCTCTTTTCTTGCGCTTGATCGGAAAGAGTCAAGCCCAGAAGAACCGCATCGTCCAGCACGGGGACTACTGGGGGCCAACAAATACGCTGAATGCCATCTGGGGCAAACAAAAGTACCGGGTTCGACAGCATCAATTTCCCAGAAGTCATCTCATTCAAAAGATGGGTTGGACTCAGTGGAATTGAGCTGGAAAGTAGGCAAAGGAAAAGAAGAAAAATGTAGGGGAGGATGTAGGTTGCGTGTGACCGGCTGGGTTATCCTGATTAAAAGAAATTGGAGTCCACTCAGAGTGAAATCTGCAGCAAGGACACTGGTGAGGTGTATATGTTAAGTCAAACTTCAACACCATCATATCAGGACGGTTTCAACCACGCCGCGCAGGATACTGGTAGGCTAGTATCAAAAACTATGCGAAGATCTCGGTTTAACGGTGCTCTGTTATGTATAGTCCGCCTCATATTCCAAGGCATCAATTTACCTACTCTCCCAAGGGTTCAATTCAGATCCTAGTAGACTTGGAAGGAAAAGAAAAGAACGCAGGTCAGTGCAAAATCATTTCATAAACATTCAATACACCTGATATTTAGAGCATGGACGGTGTCTATGTTTATGCTGTGCTGAGTTCTCTTGCGTAACAGTTGTGTCAGTTTTTTTTTTTTTTTTTTTTTTGTCGGCAACGCCCCGTTATTCCGCGGGCTGAGGTGTATCTCGGGTGTGCAACACAATTCAGATACGTGACGGTTATCTTTGTGTTAACGCGAATAGCTTCTACTATGAAATATCAACCTTGAGACAATGGGACTGTGGTATTGACGCTGACTTACTGGAAGAGTGGCACAAGAACGTTTTAACTGTAGGTGGCTTTCATGATGTCGGGTAATTTGTTTGCGAGTTGTAGTTGTACAAGGTGGGTAGAAGTCATCCTTAAATGCTAATGCTCGTACATGTTAGACTTGGAAGAAACATCCGTCGACCAGTAACTTAAACGTGGCCGACGTAGGCAGCAAAGAAAGTGAGGCAACACGCCTGCTCAAAATGTTACCACCTTGCGAAGCCTGCGGAGTTTACCGCTTGTGAGAGTGGGTCGTCCTCGCTGCTTTGAACCGCTACGTGCCTAAAGAGGTAAAAGATGACAAAGGCACAAATCCAAGTCCCAGTTGCGCTTTGAGAGTTTGGAGTTCTGCTAAGGTCGTGACTATGATGCCCAGAGGGAAGTATGGTATAGATTTTACGAGGTAACTAAATGACTCTTGAAGAACCTCTACTAAGGCTTGATGCCAGTAAATGGTAGATGCCCAAGTCCAACGTACGTCCTCAAGTTCAATCCAATTGCTACACTCTGCCGCTTTGGCGACAAAGAGAAGGCCCATTTTCGCATAACCAGGAATTGGCCTGGCAGTGCCCCATCAAACAGAGCTTTACCATCTTTCTCCGTCCCATCTCTTTCAGGATGAGCGCGAGTAGGTAGTCAAGTTCAATACCCAAGTCGAAAGGGGTCTCAAACCCATAGGACACAAGAACTAACGTACAATAATAAAGGTAAGCCCCTCTGTCGTGCCCCCATGCCACAAAATCTGTCTGGAAATGTGGTTATGTTGTAATATCCTGATAGCATGCTCATGATTTAACTGCACTCCAACATCAGGGTGTTGTGCTCGCAGTAACGCAAAGGGCTTGAGCTTTAGGGCATTTTGACATTGCTCCATTCGCTGGTATTTCCAAGGCTGGAGGGTGCATGCGATCCCAGCAGCCTCTCAGTCTCGCCAATAAGCCATCGTATGCGCAGATCTGGCTGCTGGGCGTTTAGCCATGCGCGATGACGGAGGGCGGCGGCCATGAGCAGTTTTTGGTCCAGAATGACAGGGTCGGCAGTCGTCGTGACTGTAAAGTTTCGAAGGACACATGCGAGTTCCCTCTGGACGTCTTGAGAATAAGCCGGGAAGGAACGAAACTCCGGCACCACTTCTAGTTGAGCCAAGAGCCTGAGAAGATAAAGCCAAGACAAGCCCCCGCGGCGATGCTTTTCACACTCTACGAGGGCCTTATTGGTTTGGTCCAAGTCTTCCTGAAAGATTCTTGGCTGCTCAATGCTCCTCAACGGACGAGCCCACGTTTGGTGCTGATTCAGAGCTGTGTCGAGGATGGCTTTTGTACTCAACCCGGTGACTTCCAGGGCTAGCTGCCTTCCTATGTCTTCCGCAAGCTTCCAGGCTTATTTATGGATGCCAAGGTCATCGACGCGTTTCAGCTCCCGCCGCAGATCAATGCGGGTTTTATTGACAAGCTGGTCGACGAAGATGGCATTCATCAGCTCCTCTATTTTATGTTTAGGGCGACGGTTGTGTAAGGTCTCGAGTAGGGGTTGACAGAGGTTGTCGTCGCCGGTATCAACGTCGTCCTCAACAGCGGTATCGCTATCACTGTCATTCTCGACAGCGGTTTCGGTCACGTCCACTATTGTGCTTAATGGTATTGAGAGTGACTCCATGTGTCTCATTCGTGGTTGTCGACGTCCATGTTGTCCCCTTGGTAGGTGCTGTGTAGTCGTGCCGAGTTCGCGTCGAGGGCTTCCAGTGCCCGTCTAGATGGCGTGATGGTTCTTTAGGGCCGCTTACTGCCCGTGTTGACTGTGATTACGTTTTCGACCTCTTTCTGGGCAACTGTGTTGCCTCCGGGATTGAATCTCTTTTGTCCTCTCTTTGTTGGTGACCTACTTCTTCCTTGCCCGCTCTGCTGATCGCGGTCAGGTGCGAGAGATGATACTCCCTCCCGGATAGTTCGCCCGGCAGGTTCCTCCTGGACTCTCACGCGTGGGTTCGCCTGGCTAGCTGATATGCTGCCTTGTGGCTCTAGGTGGTACCAGGACGTGCGACGTAGGCGGCCTTAACCTTGGCCATTTGCTCCTTCCCGACCGCACACTAATTACTCCAGGCCTCGTGCTGACCTTTACAGTTGGCGCACTTTCTGGGTACGCTCTTGTCAGACTTGACAGAGCAATCGCGGGACGCATGTTCTTGAGCGCAGTAGCTGCATCTCGTCGTTGCCTTGCACTGGGTTCCTATATGGCCATACCCTTGACAACCGAAGCATTGCCTCAGCTGACTAGCCCATCCGCGGCTATTACCGTAAGTTTGTAGCGGGTTTGATCGGTTACGCTGGTCCACATTCTTGATATCTCTCACCATCGTGATGACCGTTCTGCTGATATCGGTCGAGTCTCTGGCTGCCGCTTTCGTCTCGATCTGCGCTTCATGGCTCTCGCGTATTCCTTCCAATGCCTGTTGGCTCGTGTTCGCCACCTGGTTGAGTTCCGTCTTGATGTCGTTGGGAGCCTGCGTCGTGCTTTCTGCCGTGATCTTCGATTCGGTTCTCACCATTTGGAGCGCGTCGCGTACGTTGTCGAGGTCTGGGATATTGTGGATCTTGTTGGCGAGGGATAGTGCGCCCATGTCCATGACTTTGATCAGGCCTTGGGGAACGGGCTGGTCTCTCTCGCGTTCGATGCACAGGAGGGCTTCCCTGAGGTATTTGCCAAGTTGCGTGGCGTGCTTGCGGAATTCGGCGGGCCAGGCCACCTCTTGGGGCCACGAGGTCGCCATGATGGTCTTGAAAGCGCACTGGGCGATGCGCTAAACTTCGGGCTATTCAATTGACCCGTTAGAGAGGCGAATGAGTTCTGTTTTGGGGCTGTTGTTTCAAACATCCTTTCTCGCTGTTGTGAAAAGTTCCCCCGTTTCCGCTTACGCTGGTTCAGGTTCAGGTTCTATTCCTACTCGGTTTTAGCCGCCATTACCCGGCAGCCATGCCCGGTCAGCAGGCCCTGGCTGACGGCCGAAGTGTCCATCTTGTGGGCACCCCACTTCGCCTTCTTGTTGAAACAAGGCCAGCCGCCCCCAGGTTTCCTGCCATATCTACTCTACTTCGCTAAGTACATGTCTCTCTCTGTTGAAGAGTCCCTTTGTTCTTGTCCAATATGTGTTTCTTCTAGAATTTCCATCTGTCGTTTTTCGAAGTATCCTGATTTGTGCTCCTGTGTTCCGGCTCTGTCGGTGTCGAACGACGCCATGTATGCGACCATAATACCTACAGTCTCCCCCTGGCCGTCGGCTTTGTCTGTTTGTTGGTCTTCCTCATGCCCCCAGGATTCTGTGTGTACCCTGTATTCCGTGCGTTCCTATCATTGTTGCCTCCTGCCAGGTTCCCATGTGGCCATGTGTTTGTTCTGTATATGCAGCCGCTGGGTGATGCCGACCATAGCTGCCGCCAACCGCTTCCCGTAGTGCAATGCTCCGCTCGTTTCGACACGCTGAATTACTGAGTACATGGGCCTCCACGTAGCCTCCTTAGACTCTGGTTGACCGAGTGGTAAAAGGAGGCCAGTCTTCTACCACCCTGTTTTGGGGGAGGGGCGACAGTGGGCAATTCTGTCTGGAATCCATGATATTTTGCGGCCATGTCTGTGTGGCATGCCAGATATCTGATGGTCGGTTGCATGGAGGGTGATATACCGTTCTGTTCTGCATGTCGGCGTGGTGGGACGTCGCAAACGTTGTCGAGGTGATGGGCAGAACAGCGAAGCGCTGGAGACCCATATGTGACTATGTGTTTATTTGTGTGAAGGGGATAGTAATGTTGGAAATGTTTGGGCTCCGTCGTCGTACCACAGGTGGTGCGTGTTGGCCAGCCAAGGTGACTGTCATCGGCGGTTGCGTGGTTTTCCGTGACATGCTCGTAGATTTCGCGCTCCTTTTCCTGCCCACGGTCGCAACGAGACCTCTAGGGAGACCAAAGCACCGCGGGGGAAGATGCTGTGATCCGTTGACGCCCGTTACAACCGCAGGCAGGAGTGTTGTGTTCCTTGAGTGGCTGTTGTTTCAAAAATCCGTTCTCGCTGGTATGTAAAAAGTTTTTTTCCGCTTACGCTAACCTCCGTGAGTGGCCGATCCGACTTACTCACCCGTTGGCACGTGACCATAAGCGTGGAGGTGTGGCGCCAAGTATTGGCTTAGTCAGTGTTCCGTCAACTCACTTTAGAAAATGGACAGGTCGCCCCAATCACGTTCCATCTACACCTCTTCCCTTAACACTACGCAAATCGATGACAGCTAATATGGAGCAAGCCATTCCATGTCGTTTCTGCCCTGCGGTTCTCCCCTCAGAGCCACGTCTAGACGCACACTATCGAGAGTGTCAGGTACTCTTTCAATTCAACAAGGTCTAAATTTCTCTAACTTGTGCGTAGGCCGAGCTTATCACGGTTGTACAAAAACTGGTAAGTATTTGTTCCTCGTCGCGAAGCATCCTGACTTGCTAACCAAGTCAGTCTTCACTCTTCCCCCTTCTGCATCGCTTGCAAGTTCTTCTGCCACATTTCAATCTAGGAACTCTTGAGGGGAATTTGGAAACCCATCAGAGTACCATCACTGGGTCGGAACAACGCGAGGAGGAGGGAGGACCGCGTGAAGAGGAGGGAGGACCGCGTGAAGAGGAGGGAGGACCGCGTGAAGAGGAGGGAGAGGAATATGAAGAACAATGTGAGGAGGAAGAAGACGCAGACCGTCAGGCCTTTGCAACCAAGAAAGCGGAACACCGACCTAAAATGAGATGTCCCTATGAAGGCTGCTCTGAAGAACACAGAAGGAGTGACCTTATACGACATTGGGCAAGCAAGCGTACACTTTACATGTTGCCCCCGGTTGCATGTTTTCTTACTGACGTCTTGAAAAGATTACGCGAATAAGATAACCTGTGAAATCTGCTTCGAGCCCAAAAAAGCGAGCGTATTTATGAATTCCAATTGCGCTAAACAAGCACCAATCGGCAAGCGACAAAATGAATTGCTTCGCAAAGAGATCAAAGGCCAGATTGGCATATTTCCCAACCGACGACGGAGAAACCAAACACCGTACCGGAGCGACCCGCCTACAAGCGACTTTTCCCGAATCCTGCCACCCGCTCAGGAAGAACCGTCTCAGCAGCTCATGGATACTTCGCCCTCAGCACTGATGCCGAATTTAGGTGGGAACCCTCTTCCTCAAGCTCCCGACGAGCTCCACTCGCTATTCGACGCGCCTAGCTTCACTGGGCCCATGTTGTACGACATCTTGGTATCAGATCAAGGCTGGGGGTCGTTGGATTTCTTGAGCCGAGGCTGAGACGTGCCGTAATAACGTGCACACCCTAGCCGTTACGCCCCTAGATCGTCGAAGCAGCCCTGGTTGTTATTAGGCTTGATCATTGGTTCTGTAACAAGCATAACATATTGGGAAGCCTTTCTTGACTGAGACTGAAAGACGCGGGTGAACGATTGCACTGTGTGGGTGTCAGCAAGAAAAGGATGAAGGATTGGGAAATGAATGGCCTACATGCCACCCTCTTTCATGGAAACTTGATAGTCATCTAATTTCCTGATATCATGCAGGAAGGGCCAGGGTATTTCAAACAGTCTATTCGAAGCTGCTACCCCTTGTAGTTCACCGATGTGAGAACAACAAAACTCGAACGCGGTATCGTTACCCCACACATAAAGGCATATTGGACTGTCATGATGGCTCGCCATCGTCAGGGCGAAAAATTTACCGTGGTCGCCGAAGACATAGTCCAATTTCGGGTGACCGTTCAGGAAAGGCTGAGCAATCTGCTTGAGGCGCTATATGTTTGTCAGTAGCGGCGCGAATAATCCATGGTAGATACTCACCGGGTCTTTTAGGATCAAGGGTTTGATGGCGTTGAAGAGACTAACGCGCTGTTTGGTGCCACGCATCTCGCTTGCAAGCCTTCCAATCTCTGGATTCTCTTGGTAGAATATACCATTCTGCTCGTAGAATTTTAGTGCGTTGTCTGCTGTTACTTCTGAAGAAATCTGAGCTTCTTCAAATGAGGCGTTGCGTGAAGAAGCCATTTTCAGCTTATGACGAAAAGGCAACCATGTGAAGGAGTCATTTGATCAGGTTGTGGCGAAAAGAAAATCATTGATGGAGCGGGGCACTTCATTCCTCCTGACAAGGGCCGGCTTATCTCGGCATTAGATATGCGATTAAGCGTGGGCTACGACAGGCGCTCACTTCAGGCTCATCAGGCCGCATCGCAGCCCTCCAGACATCATAAATCCCATCCGTTGCACCGCCCAGGAGTAGACTTCAAACGCTCCCGAAAACCTAAATCATTACGCTCAATATCAGATACTTTTACGAAAAGTCGAACGAGGGAACATTAAGGTATTTTCCTCGTAGGCTCTCACTTAGGTGTAGATTGACTCACAGAGATACAGCAATGGATTGCGACGAGTGCCCAGGAACTGGAATCACCGAAAAGGGTCAAATCTGCCCTCTCTGTGGTACCAAAGGAAAATAAAGGATGAAAATTATGTCATATAGTGTTTCAGGCATCGTTGGCCAATTATTATCTGACGCTGGTTGGCATAGTCTGGCAATCCGTGCTTGGTCGGGTGGTAGCATTCATCAGTCTAGCTTCAGGACGATTCGCCCCAATTCGTGTTTGTATATGTAAATTCTTATCTACGCCCCGGCTTGTTGATTTTTGATTGCGAAAATGTACTATTGTCTCGAGCAAAAATGATCGCTCTCACAGCGCCCTCAGTGTATGTTATCATCGAGTGCAGATCTGGACGTTAATCATCAAGCGCAAAAATGCGACATTGCTAGGTGCAAAAATGCGGCGATGTTTGACGCAAAAATGCGGCTTTGCTGGGGTGCAAAATTGCGGCGATGTTTGACGCAAAATTGCGGCTTTGCTGGGGTGCAAAATTGCGGCGATGTTTGACGCAAAAATGCGGCTTTGCTGGGGTGCAAAATTGCGGCGATGTTTGACGCAAAAATGCGGCTTTGCTGGGGTGCAAAATTGCGGCGAT
>LWBZ01000079.1:0-30123 GCA_001633045.1 Fusarium metavorans
AAGAAGTTATCTATGTGGCTACGGAAGCCGGGGCTAAGATCATAGCTCTTAACTCGACTCAAAGCGTCGTTATTGCCCTGATTAACCTACTGCCGATATCGATATATCACGTCTTCGTGGATAACCTCTTCTCGTCGCCAGACCTCTTCCGCTCCCTTCGTTAGCACGGCCACGGTGCAACCGGCACAGCCCGGCCAAACTATGGCATCTATAAAGGCCTTGCAGAGGCCAAAAAGGCCGATAAGGCAGGGAAGTCAGGGTTCCAATTCAATGAGATCAAGGTCATCCCAACGGCTGATAATCAGGTAAGATAATCCAATCTTCTTCTTATCTAGCTGCTAACTACTCTTCTTCCTCCCTAGGTTAACCAAATCGCGTGGAAGGATAATGCCCTCGTATTGTTCCTTTCAACCGTGTTCACTGGCGATGAGACGACTGAGCGTTGGAGGAAGAGACCGTCAACGAAGACCCCAACGGCACGGCCAATATAGCGCTTTTTTAGTGGTGAGCCAGTTAAGCTTATATCGATCCCGACCATCGCCGCTTCTTACAATGACGAAATGAATCATGTTGACCGGGGCGACCAAAGAAGGTCATATCTTGGCTATGATCATCCTATCCGCCGGGGCGCTTGGCAGGCTATTGCTTGGACCTTCTTACTAGATGTGGTCCTTGTGAATAGCTTTCTCTTATAGCTACACGGCCAGCCAGATTGGAATCGTTATGAAAACCAGAAGAAGTGGAGAGAACGCCTCTATAATGAGGTCTTCAAGGCCTTCCATCCGCAAAGTCAGTCAAGGAAGCTTTTTCGAGCCGGGGACGAATTTACGCCTATTACACAGCATAAATTCGTCCGAAGAGGAAAAAAATCAGAATGCCTCGCTTGTCAGGGGCTTCAATTAGGGCAGCCTAGGTCAAGAAGCTCAAGGAAGCCGTTGGCGCCGGTCAGTCGCAATAAACGGAGACGTCAATCAATTTGGGGGTGTGAGCAGTGTAATGTAGCAATTTGTAACTCGAGAGATTGCTGGTACTTCTATCATAGGCTAAAATAGGTGGGGGATTAGGTACCTTTGATCCGATGCATTTTAATTGGCTGCTTCCCCCTGCCGTGACCTGGCGGGAGGTCCTCGACAATTGAAGGGATAGCAACCCGCAAGAGCAATAAAATAATGGTTACTTAGTGTACCGGCGATATTAGACGACTGGGAACGGGTATTCTCTTGCGCATGACGGATAATTTCATGGGATAGGGCACGGCTCTCGGCTGATACTGTCGAAAAACTTCAATGCCTGAGCAATTAACGTACGTGATAAGCGAGTGGATCAAACAAGCGAGTGGATCAGCCATACTGTGCACCTAAAAATCATAAACCTTAAATTTCTAAAAACTTCTATAAAATAGCTATAGATCTAAAAAGAGTAATTCTATAGATCTAGCTAAAATAGCTATAATCTTATAATTTTCTTAGATTTTTAAAAAATCTCTTTAATTTTTTAAAATAAAAACTATAAAAAGCAGTGCGAATAAGGAATTCTTAAATAACTTATTAATAAATTATTTTAAAAGTCTAAAAAATTTACTAAGATAATTTAGATTTTTTAATAAACCTTATTTTATATTCTTAGCATATATAAATTTTAATTAGATTATTTAGAAATTCTTTAACTTGTTTTAGATTTAGGTGAGATTTACACTCTAGGGTAAAAGTGATCCACTCGCTTGTTTGATCCACTCGCTTATCACGTACGTTAGGTGAAGATCGACTTGGTCCGCAAAGTGTATGTGGCAGTAGATGACCGACGATACAAAGCGGGTCCTTAAGTTTAAGAATAGATAAGAAAATAAAGGCACGACTATAAATACATAAGAATATGGTAATATTTATGTATTTAATCATTATTGGGATGTCTGATGATTTGACGTTATGTAGATGAGTGTGATCGACTTCCTTCGTTGACGCGACATTTTACAATTCCCCTCCCACCTGGTCCTTATCACCTTGCTTTTTTAAGGCGTTGTCACGAGCAGGTTTCAGCTTTTGGTACGTGACGTATCAGGGCTCAGCATCACCGGTCACATGACAGGTACAACTACTTCAACACTGGTGCCAATAGCGACACTGCTTGATAAATGCCAAAAACATTAGCAAACTCTTCTCTTCGACCCATCTCATATCAAGCTTCGTCCTTCAGGGCTCATTTGGGCAAACCGCAAGCGGTTTGCGTCCCCTGTTCATCTCTAAGGGCAGACACGTGACGACGTGGCCACCTCGCGTCAACGCAGCCCCCACCATCGCGCCCTTACCTCAAACCCCTCCGGCCGCCTCCAACACCATCGCCATCCTGTCATCTCGCCGAAGAATCCTGCCACTTGTATCCTCCGCTCCACGATATTTCAACGGCCCTGCACTCTCATTCTCTATTTCGCGGGCCGCTAACCCACCTTGGCCGCCCGTCCACCCGTACATCCCATAATCTGTTCAAAGGGTCTACAAAACCAACAACTGCGCGCCCCGCTGCCTTCGCGCGTCAAGACGATGCGACAGGAGCGTGCCGAAAAAGATCGAATCTACAAGCCGCTTGACCAGGAAAAGGCAGGTAACGGCGAAAGAGATGGTAACAAGGGCGAACAAGCGGAAGATGGAGATGACGGGCCATATGAGCATGGCGAATGCGCATGAAACTGGGAATTCAACTGATGACGTGGAGACGACCACGACGGAGGAAGAATTAGAGTGTCCGTCAAAGGTACCAAGACTGAAAATCATTCATGATGTGGCCGATTGCAACAAAGACCAGAAGCCGCTACAACAGCATCGCACCCAAACACGTTCATCCTCGCAACCACGCCATGCCCCATGCATGAGTCACGTTAACTTGGACGACTTGCCCACGCCCTCTCAACTAGCGTGCGAGCTCAAAGAACTTAAAAAGGACCTCTGTCTATTAGCGCCACCTGCTGCCGAGATTAAGGACGAGAAAAGAAACGAGGAGAAGGACGACGAAGCCGTAGAGCTTATGCCTTCAACATCCCATGACCTAAGACCAGCGTCTCCGCCTTCGTCCCAACGGCGCTTTTTCACACCCGATGGCGACTACGCACGCATGGCCCTTGCCCTGCATCTAAGCCGCCGCACAGCAGCCCTGGAGGAGATACGGCAACGTTATCGCCCGGCCGTCAAGGCCGGCATGGAAGAAGCTGGAGCACAACCGCCCGAAGCAAGCAGTCAACCAGAGCCACCTCCACCAGACCCCGCACTTCATGACGACGAAGTTTACCATTCATCACCGCCTTCTCAGGAGTCCACCGGTCCTGGGGCTTCGCAGGAGTCGTACGGAGGCGACTGGGTTGACGATGTCGCTCTTGAATTGCTGGATGGAGGGCTGCATCCTGCTGCCGATGATTCAGATCCTCCGCAGTGATGACATTGACACAGAATAGCAGGCTAAACAGGGAAGCCCGACACGGGGAAGCCCTGCAGTGATGCGGGATCAACGCACGAGTATAATCTATGTATTTAGCAACCGTGATGAATGAATCGCCAAATTTCTTCAATTTCTATGAACACAGCTCTTCTGAAGTGCCCGATTCAACAGCTTCTTCAAGTTGAAACAAGCAACCTCGTAAACGGCAGTAATGCCATCCCAGACCACCGAACCCCGCCGGGTGTGTGGATGTGGCGCCCATTGCCCCACGAAGTAGGTAATGGATCTATCGCATTACCCAGACCATTCCGATCACTGGTTGAGGATCAGCTGTGAGTAGGAACTGTGGGCTGTCCATGCTGTCCACTTCCGGCGCATCGCTCGAGGATAGGATCGACACTGCTCTAAGGAGCTCACCATGATCGTCGAAGGATACCTCCTCGGTAGTAGGTTGGAATGGAGGGCTCGGTGGAGGTAGAAAGTTGCCGATGTCTTGGTTTTTATCTAGCTCCGCGGCTAGACTACTCTCTGTATTATCCAAGTGCTGGGTAGGATGGCCGTAATCAACTGGAGGCATAATAGAAGGAAAGTGCAAGTTGTGGAAATTGCTGTATGGTAAGTCTCTCTCTCGCTGCTACTTTCTGCCGCTTTTCCCGTTTGCGTTGAGTATCTGCTGTCACTTTGTCCTGGGCTGTTGCATATTTGCGTGGTCGTCCACGCTTCGTTGGTCTCGCCATATTAACTCTGGTAGATGTTGGAGTATTGGGTGTTGGAAATTACTTCATGTTGACGGTGTAGACTGCTTCGTGAAATTCCTAACTATGATGACCGGCTTTTCTCTAATCTCTATCTGCCTTTTCGCCTTTCTCAAGTACAATCATTCGTGGTCGCGGGAGACATCCCTGGTGTGCTTGATAGGAGGATGGATCATGTTAGAGCTAACGGCCTTGGTCCTCTTTTCTCTCGAGAACAGCCAGCATGCCAAGTGTCCCGAGTTTCTTATAGGATCTATCCCTACCATCCTGGATACCATGTCCTTCTGGGGCGTCGCCATAGTTCAGGTCCGTTAAACTCTTCAACAAGCGTATCGTTACTGATATGATGACCAGATCACAGACTGGCACGTGGTCCATCAGGTTAGATATTGGGCACTTCTTACGTCGCCGCGTTACGGTCGGTCTGCCACTAAGCCTGCCCTCAGCAGCCATAATATTAATGGTGGCGGCAAAGAGAAAGATTATGTTGATGGCGACTCTTGGTTCTTCTCGTGCACTGCTAACCATGACCGTAACAAAGGTAGAGACAGTCATCTATACAGAGTCCTAGATAACAACTAGGGTAACTCACATATCGAGCTATAGACAGCTGTGCCTGCGGGCCGAGAGAATTCGGGAAAGGACCAGCCCGACATCGACCACGCACCCGAGGTTATCTTGGAAGCTCCCTGGACGACGGACGTACAGTGCTGACATGTGAAATGTTGGATGCATGGTAAGCCCTTTATTGGAGACAGTTTTGTGCCGTCTCTTCTCACAGCTTCCACTGCCTGGATTTGGGACATTTTTGAAGGTGGCCACTTGTTCACTTGGAAAGGTTCTGAACGCTAGACTTACGACAGTCTGGTGCATCTTGCTGTTCTGGGAAACATCTTTTTTAAGCCAGCACCAGACACGAATGAAGATGTGACTGAAGCAATTCGTGATGTACCACCAGCTTTGAGGGACTTTCAGCCAGCATGACATCTGCACTCGACATTGTTTGGAAATGACCAGACTCCGAATCGATTATCCAAGCTTGAAAGTCGCGCCAAGGTACTATCCAACAGGCGAAACTTGACTGAGACATATAGGCCAGTAACGGGGACGGCTTCATTTCGAGGCTTCCCAGGCTGCTGTGCTGTTGACGACGCGATGGCGGGGCTTGAGTCCATGTTTTAAGGATAGAAAGAGTCAATGTGGGCTTTACCAACGCAGTCATTGCTCTCAACTTTAAGAGAAGCAACGAAGGTGCATCCACCGGTTCCTATATATCAATGCCACTCGCATCGTAAAAGCCCTCTCTGACGTTCAAGGCTGTCCCCAGCACCACGAGAGCACCAGGGGTTAGAGTTGGGCCCTTGAAGCTGACGATATGGCCAGCCTCCCCAAATACTCATTATGTACTCCCCAGGCAATCCCTTTAGACCACTTTACCCAGGCTTTGGACGTAGGGCCAGTAGACTCTTGTAGCAATCGCTGGCACCATGCTGGTGGTACTTGCATGACCCCTGGACAAGTCCATGCCATTCTGGGCGCTGTCTCTTATTGAGAAGAGACTGAGCGACATTGAATAGGAATTCTTTAAGAAGATCGTCCTGAGTCGCCCAATCCGTCAACCAGTTGCCGTGTCCGTGGAATGTGTATACATCTACGAGGAACAGTCTCGCTTTGGATGATGCGAGCGTGTTTTCGTAGATGAAGCGAATGACGGGACCGACTGGAAACCACTTTTGGCCGTCGGACGCTTCGGAAGACGTCTTGTCCACCATTGCATCCATGACGGCGTCTTGAAAGCAGCCATCCTGCAGCATGTCCCCAAGTACAAAAGCTTTCGCCAGCAGCATATATTCAGCATTTCCCCTAATCCCTGGCTCGTCGATCCGCACAGGAATTGTGCGGTAGCACAACCACTGCATGTAGACGTTGAACACGTCCGGGCTGTCGCTCTCGAGCCGGACCGGTCCTTCTTCTGATTCTCTCCAGCCGCCCAGCACAGCCTTTTTGAAGAGATCGGAGGATGTGCAGATCACCTTCTCGTGTACGCTGAATGCCACTGGAGTTGAAGATCCCACAACAACTTGGATGGATCGACCACCGAGGCTAAAAGGATTACAAGTGCTCATCTCACCCTGCCGTTTGAAACTTACCCGACTGCTTCATCTTTGTTAATTCTCATGCTTCTTCTTGCCTCGGAGTTGTGCGCTAAAGCGGCATGTAGAACGAATGGTTTGTAATGATCGACACTACATGTATAACAGCTCGATCAAGCCATGGGGAATTGACGAGAAGAAAAGAGGCTGTGATTCATAAAACGCTATTACGAATGATTTTAGTCAAGCCACGGAGTCGTCTTTAGTACGCTTTATGACTTCATGGTGAAGCTCGAGTGTCATGATCGGTCACCGATGATGAATTAATGCTCTAAGTGGCTGAGGGGCGGGGCCTACTGAACCGTGGGCCAGTCATTCGCGAGGGGTCAGGTTTCTTTGGCACATCAAGTGGGCCGAAACCATTTACAGTACAGCGAGACCCCCTCAACTTGGCAATTTTGATGGCACGAATAATCTCGAGTCATCATGGCAAAGACGCGTAAGAAGAATAATTCCTGGCACATACCAAAAACATTACGCGAACCAGCCTTCGCAGCTGATCCACAGGGCAAGAGCAGGCTCTTTCAACACCTCCCTCAAGAACTTCGCGATAAGATATACTCACATGTCTTCTTTTCTACCGGACTTGCTTACAGTCGGAGAGCAGTCGACCGAATTGATCGCATCAGGATCAAACCCGCTCAAAACGCTCTCGCCATGCTTCAAACTTGTCGCCGGGCAAAAGAGGAGATTGGGGATACTTGGATCGGCCAGGTTTTTTTCAGCTTCGAAGATCCCAAGACGATGCTCGACATTTTGACCGCTTTGCCTCCTGGAACCCTCTCCAAGATGCGTCATTTGCGCGTCCCGGGCGATCCTCTTAGGCTTTCCTACGAAGATGAAGATGTCTACTATCGTCTAGCTTCCACGCTCAGACTTCTCCCAGGCCTTCGCCTTGATACACTCACAGTACTTGGCACTCCCCCGTACCAAGTTAGCTATGATGCTTTAAATGGTCTCATAAGCGAAAGTTGTGGGTGGAAGGAACTTCGTTACATCAGCAATAGCTCAGAAGTGTTGGGGTTTCCCAGACTTGAGCTGCTTCATTCTGACGATGAAGTTGAGAAGCACTGGTACTGGCGAAAGCCTCAACCAGCACACTGGCAAAGTGTCCTGGAGGCCAGGGACGGCGCCCTTTCGAGGCCTTCAGTCGCCATTTACCGTTCGACCGTGTCGGGCTGTCTCGGTTCAGTCATGAATGCGAGCACACGCGAGCGATTTGAACAGAAAATGCCCGAACACCCAGCAACACGAGAAGCCTTTGGCATAACAGAGGATGCGGGACTGGTAGCGGATGGCGAAAGAGACAAAGAGATTATGTTTATCATCAAGAGGGGGACCGGAGTTGATTACGAACAAAAGAGTGACTCGCCATTCATTGAAAGCGATATCCGCCGAGATATGCCGGGAAAGTCTTGGAAAGAAATTCGATACGAGTGCATCGACAGCATCTTTTCAGATGACGACGATCCGCTGTTGTTGAGTTATGACGAAGACGATGAGGGAACGGCAGAGATTGACGCATACGACGATGTCGTCGAGTATGTGTGGCCTCCGTTGCGCTTCTTGACCGAGTGGTGAACGTGGTGGCATCATCTAAATCCATCGTCGATGGTGTAAGGACATCCCGCGGTCCTAGGGCTTCAATAGTCTTGTCACATCGGCGATCTTGAGACATCGACGGTCTAGAGATAGAGGCGGTCGTGGGACAGAGGTCGGTTTGGATAATTGGGAGGTCGGAAGGGTCCTGAACAACAGCGCAGAGGAGTTGGGGGCAAAAAAAAGAAAGAAAGAAAAAATACCAAGGGCTTTTCGGCATGGAAATTAAGGAACCCAAAGGATCTGTCTTCTCCTCACTACCAACCCATACTGGTCGATTGCCCATGCGCCTCGGCTTCCACATCGATAGCGACAAATCGGGGTCGCCTCGGGGGGGAGACCTGGTACGCCGTCAACCCGCTAGCAGACTGGATCTCCTTCCTTCCTGCTGGAACCCCGCACATCCAGGGGCCAGAGGCTTCATTGTCTACCGCTACCTGGAGAGCTCGAGCATCGCCATGCAGCATCGTCTCAGAGGAAGGAAGCAGGCTTCCCTGCCTTGCCCCACGTGGGGATCCTGGTGGGATGGTCTCCGTTATCTACCCCTCCGGGGAAAGAGAAAACTACATCGATCCATTGCCGTTTTTGGTTTTGACGGAAACCCTTGTCCAAGACCCCCATTGACGGCTTGTTTGATCGGCTGCAGCCACAACAGCCCCATCGTAAGGGTCGAGTCTTACGCGCAGGGCGGAGATGAGAACAAGCCAGATAGGTGCCTAATTTCAGGCAGCTGATCAAGTCGTGGCAGTGACACATGGCAAGACGCAATTGCCTTGAAAGAAGATGCATGAGAAATTGTGGTTGGGCAAGGAGGGGAGAACTGTCGACTCAGCAGCAAATGCGACCGGACTGGGAATAATGGCCACGATATCTTGCCCTAGTTGTGAGGTGGTACGGAAAGTTGCAGTAGTGAGGTGGTGTCAAGCTCCGGAGACCTTCACGTACTGTTGGAGGAAACTTGTCAAGATCAAGTTGTTGGAATGAGGCCAAAATTAGGCGGGGATCACGATGAACGTGAACGACCTCAACTAGCACCAGGCAGCCTGCTGCCTATGAGATCAACAGATTGAACACAAATATAAGAGACCAACCTTCGTCGCTCCTTAGATATAGGGTAAACAATACAATCTCCACACTGATCTTTTATTTCAATGTCTGCATTCGTGTATCAGTGCTAGGTTGACAGGTGGCTGAAAAGTGTGCCGCTTGCCCCGCACACCCTGTCAACATCGAGTCATAGTAGGGCAGACCGGCCTGCTGGGCGCAGACCGCTTAGAGCTGACTAGATGATCTGCGTTATCTATTCGCCCCTCAGAGGAAAAACCATGCTGCTGCATTGCAGGTGTTGGTTGCGACCGAGCTTGCTGTCTCGTCTCGGGTGCGGTATTTTCTCAACCAACGTGGCCGGAAATGCATTGATCCATTGTTGCCCGATCCTCAAACCTGCAGCAACACCAAAAGAGTTATGCGCTTTGCCATCCCAATTGCACATTGCTTTGGTCGACCTGAGATAACTTACAAGATGGTTGCAGAGGCACGTAATCAACCCTGGTACGGTAGAAGGAGGCCCGAGCGGTAGTCAGTGACCAAACGATCCTCTTTGTGTTGTTCAAGATGTGCATCCCGATGAGACATTGCGCCCGAAAGGGGAGGCCATTCAGTCGTTATCGCCAAGGACAGAGCCCCACCCTGGGCAACTGTGTCACCGAAACAACTCAAACCCCCCCCCCGAGTGGTAAATACCCCGCAATAGAGTCGTGGCTGGGAGCCCATTACATTAAGGCTCGGCATCACCACACCACATGCTTGTTTGTGTCCACACCTAATCAGAAATCGCAGCAACAGGCTGATATAGCAGCTTGCGTGGAAGACTTTGACGCGCATCAAGTGCGCAAGCGGCCGAAATACGTCTCACAAACAGCTACGAACCAACACTACACGTAGTGGAGAACAAAATGTCCGTCGTCTCTTCTCATACGGCAAATCCTGCTTCAGAATGGAACGACTCCGGAATAAGCATGGTTGACAAAGCAGAGTGGAAAGACTGTATGAATACCTTGCCCTCCACGCCCAAAGCCTTTTGCGGATAACAATCAGTTCTTGATTTCATGGAGTTCCAAGCTAAGGAATATCCTTACCCAACGTACCTTTACCGAGCCCATGTTCACGGCCACCCTTTCCCTCGATGGATAGATGAATGTGTCGGGGAGTATTGCGATAGCTTTGCTTCTGACTTTCATAGCTGGGCGGAATGGGATGCTGGATCAGAGATCTATGTTACCATGTGCGACCCCATGGAATGTTTCACGATCGATGACCTATTTTCAGAGCTCGGCCAGCACTTGAATAAGACCCAAATATGCCTCCAACGGCAGCAGAGTGGTGAGGAACCACTTCACACTTACCTCGTTTCTCTTAGTGGGCACTTCAACTGGACGACGCAGAAGATTTGCAAACTCGGCGAGAAGACCGGCGCCGATCAGGTTCCTGGCTTAGCTCTCTTCGAAAGCTCTGTGATCAAAACGAGCGGGGTGCATATTTGGCGAGTGAAAGATATGCTCGCGTTCTTCGACAACAGCAGACTCAAAGATTCCTTGACTATTTCCTCGCAACTTCGCCGTTGGGCGATGAACGCCGATGAATATGTTTGCTGGGAATTTATTCCCCGCGACGCTTTAGTCGCCTTTGTTTCTGTGTCCGACCTAACTCAGCAGCTTGATAATAACGGAAAAGCTTTTCTGAGGAAGGAGTTTGTGAGTGCAGATAATCTCGCCAAGATGAGACTGCGCGGCTGCGAACGAATCTCACTTGAAGAGTATACGGAACGTGCATCAAGATTTTTACTACGAATCTTCTCCAATATTTCGTCTTGGGACGATATGAAACGACTGGATATAAATATGATTGCAAATTGGGTTTTGAGTCCTTTTGAATGGGGCTACGAGCTCATCGGCTTTTCCGAAGATTTGGAGGGATATATAGTGTCGTTCATCCAGACAGAGTTCAGAAAAAGGAGTTTCCCGAGTAATGGAGACGGGCTGATGTTGATGAAGGCCAGAAGTTAGTGGTGCCAGTTGTATAGTCGCGTCTGTTGTGTTTGATGAGGTGTGGCCAGTGGAAGCATTGCATAGTTGCATGATGAATGACTCTAGGGCCGAAGCCCGGGATGTGAAGGGGATGCTGTGATTATCTGCATGGTACTGGGTGAGAGACGGTGTAGCCAATGATCATATCAACTGTAGTCGAATTGATTTTCTGCCCAACTCTTCTAATCTAGATTGTCGCTTGCCCCCTAGTCCGAACAATTATGCCTCGCGTCGTTGCATGACATGGGGTAGCCGACGAGGTTCACTCGCAACCCCGGTATTCGGAAGCACCAGGTTATGTAGTTCCTGCACCAGCTTTTCGAATAGCTCGACCTGCTTCGTGCGCCCTCCCTTCCCCCAGAGCGCCCAGGTCATCTTTCGTCTTCTCGACTCGGACGTCGCAGCGTAAGGCCGGTGCAAGCCCGACGAGCGTAGATCGGTTGCTCGGCTGTGGGGTCCGATCTAGCAGGAAGGGAATGGTCGAGAAGGGTCAGACAGATAATGGTGGGGCATAGCTAAGGCAAATTGAACTTGATCGTTGCCCCCGCTTGACACGTGCGCCCCAGTTGTTGCTTGCCTTCCGAGAGGCTGTTATGCTGCGACGGACCAATCAATTACGAGATGCATGAAGCACGTTGGCCTACTCGGTGGACATCTAGCTTGACTCCACCACACCACAGCCCGATTAGGCATTCACCGTAGTACCCGTTAACAGAGTCCCTCCCTCCTCCACACAGTCTCTCGTCTCTGGCTACTGATCCGCAAGCTAAACCACCTTCCAAACAGCTTCCCTAGCCGTTAGAATATCGTCGTTCGCCATGGCCAAGGCGTAGGGCTTGCCGCAAGTGTCATCGCCATCATCGACCTATGTGCCAAAGTCGCGACACTGTGCCTCCAATCCTCCACCGCCGGCGCAACGTTCTCCCCGGGCTCTCTTATCTAGAAGCATCTTTGACTCTGGCGTCAGAGGCCAGGACGCCACTTGTCCATTCAACGACCAGCGTAGGCCAATTTTTTGCATCATTATCCCCATCAATCAGCTTTTTACCATGGGTTTGACCGAATAACAGCTTCACGCTTTCTCTGTGGTCTGCCTGGAGCATGTGCGGTGTCACGTGACGGCCACGGCCTTGCCTGAATGTTGCCCCTGGCGACAATATGGCGTCTGACGCAATTGGGAGTCCGGCAGCCTAACTTGACCAAGCCATCAAACAATAAGCCACGATGAAATCAGTATCAGCAGCGGCAATCAGGCAGTCACTTGTTATCTTCTTTTGAGCATGGATCGCAGTCGTGTAGAAGCGTGGATCGCAGACACCTATCCTTTCCTCCCTCCCTTATCGGAGTCGTCATCATCAGCCCATGTCACAACACCCAAGACGAAGCCTCCGACAAAGCGTAAGCAACCGCACGATACGCCCGCGATGGTGTCGCCGCCTCTGAGCGATGAACTGTCCTTCCCGGCCGACCCCGACGTCGATCCGAACCTCATACCACGAGAGCCCTCGCCGCCAAAGCGTCGCCGTCTCGAGCTCAACCGGTCCATTGCACTCCGACACCCCAATCCTTCGAACGAAGAACAGTCAGAACAATCTCGCGCCGATGTGAGCTCATTCGCAGGCGATGTCAGTTCCCATACGGAGTCAACAAGGACAGGTGTTGTCGCCGCAAGCAAAAAGTCGAAGTCGAGCCGAACTCGAAGTCCTGTCAAGGACATGGCCGATCTCCAGCTCGCCGAGAAGCCCATCAAGACGGTCATCTTGACGTCGCTCGACCAGCTCACGCCGGATGTCATTGAGCTGTTCCACAAGTCGAAAGCCGCGTCAGGGCTTCGCAGCATCGCACCGCGATCGGCAAAGGAGGGGATTATGGCAGGACTAGCCCCATTGGACTCAGAGCTGGCTGATGACACTTTCTATGATATGGAGTCGTGGGCAAAGGAGCATGGTGTTGATGAATGGGATGCTTTGAATGAACTGCGGGCTCTGAAGAGGATCGCCGACAGGTCACAAGAAGCCGGCCTGCTAAATCTGACTGAACCAGCTTGGAACGCCCGCGTCCACGAACCACTCTTGGACATTGCCTTAGAGCCATTCGGCAAGGAGCTCTCGCACTGGGACGTGACTCGGGCTTCGATCAATAAACAGTACCTTGGCAAGCACCAATCAGGCGGAGACCTCCAAGCCAAGATGGTCGACTTTTGCATCACTCTCAGTGACCCAGCCCTACAGCAACATGTCTGGAAGCGCCTTGCCAGAGCCAGCGACAACCACTCGATCAACCACTCCTCTACAAACCCTCTTCGCCCCCAACCCATCGCCGTCAGCATCGAGACAAAGGTCCCCGACGGGTCAATTGAGGAAGCCAAGGCCCAGCTCTCCGTCTGGGTCACGTCGCACCTTAAGCGCCTGCGGACGCTATCGGGCACGTCGCAGAGCCACATCAAGGTCAACACCAGCCTACCCGTCGCCCAGGTCAACGGGAGCTTGTGGACATTGCTGTTTCTGAGAGACGGCGATGAGGCTGTGGAGCTCATCGAGACGATCACGATTGGTGATACAAAGAGCGTCGTGGGGTGTTATCAGGTTGTGGCTTTTTTGCGGCACTTGGGGCATTGGGCTTTGACGGTGTACAAACCGTGGCTGTATGAGAATGTTTTAACAACGTAGCCATTACCGAAATCGCGACTAAACTTGAGAATGAATAATCATCTAATTGACTGAGTATAACTTTTAACTACTTCCTCAACTACTACCTCACCATGGGGCATAATTTTAAGTATGATTACTAGACTCGCTGTGATGGACCGCTTGTGATGGATTCTACACCCCGTGATGTGCGGGGTACGAAGCCATCGGGTCAGTTGAAATTACCCTTTTGAGTTTCGCGGCCATCGCACTAGCCTATTTGAAATTTAGCGCCTAAGCCTCAACCAGAATTTAGCTGTCACGCACTAGCCCAATCAGGATTTCTCAGCCAACTCAGGGGCAAGCTCATTTTATCAAGTTGTGAGAACTTCAACAAAGCCCAAGTCAATGACTGTAATACTGCATCATGCTCACTATGCCTACTGCATGCACACACATACACACAAGTCTATTATGCCCGGTAGGCCATGCCCAAAGTGCTCTGAAGCTAAAGATACATACCCCTCTCTAGTTCTTGCCTTGATCTCACTAAGCCCTTGTAGATCCCGCCTTGTCCTTTTGGTCTACATAGTAAGACGGCTACTGTCTTTCGTATCGCCAATCGAGCCGTACGAATTTAACCATCGGAACGCGGGAAAAAAAAACTCGCACGTTCAAGCTCAGGGGGCCACAGCGTCTGATCAACAGCACCGGGATGGATATGGTTGATGGTGGGACCAGGACCAGACAGGGTGTAACGATATTTCGCAACCAGCCTCTTTGAGCTCAGACCATGCTTTCGCCTCCCTATGGGGTGTGTCCCCCCGGGCGAAATAAAATCTTTACTTTACTTTACTTTACACTAGCAAAGCACAAGGAGCGTACTTGCACAACCTTTCTAGACCCCCTTCACCTGAACTTGTTCAACTGTTTAGCGCTTACTGCATATGTCTTCATACCCGACAAACCTGGTGAATTGTTTCTTTTTGCAAAGCAACGGCACAGCAGGGGAGGAGAGTGGTAATGTCCTCTTGTTTGCGCAGGCGTGCCCTGACTCATGAGGAGGTCGAGGGGGAGACGCTCGGGGGTGTACCCCAGAAGTACCCGTCTCGGAGCTGTCTCCCGGGCCTTGGAGCGATGGTCGCCTTTTCCTCCCACGTCGCGCGGCTGCGCAATGAAGAATGATGGATGCGAATCGAATCAAGGCTGGCAGCGCTGGCCACTCACCAGACCCTCTGCGCAAGTCCGTAGCGAGCCAGCCACCACCCAGGTTATCCTCCTCCTTATCTGCCTGACTTGGGACCCGGAAGCGCTCTGGTGGCTGCTTACTGTTTGTTGGTTGTGATTTCCTTCCCAACTTTCCAGTCACGACGTGGGGGAGGAGTCCACTCTGGATCGACTCTTGTTGGACGCGTCAAGTGTCAAGGATCTTGTCCCGGCTCTGATGCTAAGACAGACATGCTCCTTGAAACAAGTACCTGGGCTCCGACTGCGAGATATGAATCTGCTCGCGACACTGTCGTTTCCTGCGTTCCACCTCCTTCTCGCGCGCTTCCCTCAGCTCCAGGCACGGTGATGCCGAGCAACATCACTTGACAATCTCTCCTTTCCTACCGTCGCAGTGACCGGCGCATCCTCTCGCTCCAAAGCGGCTGCTCAGCAACTCGACTGCGAGATGGCCGACCTCGACACGGCCTAGGCAGCCGACGACCGAGCCTGGTTCTCCGTCGAGTTCCGAGCGAAGAACGATTGCGCGACCTTGTTAAAGTTGACAAGCTGCGATCGATAACCCGCCTGGTGGCGTCGGATGGAGTTCCTCTGCTGTCTCTGGCAGCCTGGCGGGGCTTTGAGGGAGTCGCTTGAGGGAGATCCGCTCAACCTCACCAGGAAGGCTGCCAAGACCGCTATGGACTGCCATCGAGACACTGCGACAAAACCTCCGACGCAACGCCGTCTCTGCCGCGCTACCAATGGCCCTTGCCATTCACAAAGGTCCTCAGTTTCCATCGACCCAGTGAGATCTCGTCCTCAATGGATATGCTTGACCCTGACGGAGGGCTATGCTGGATAGCCACGACGACAGCGACGCCATTCCCGACTCGGCCGGACCTGCTCTTCCGGCCAAGACGCTTTCGACCAAGATCCTATACCAGCTCCAGTATGAATCATGCCTCACTAACGACGTCCTCCACTTCCTCTCGACCGTCGTCTTCGCCAGACATCGTGGCCTTCACCCGCCCGGCGCTCGAGTCCACCTCAAGGGCTCGCTTTGGTTCGATGCCGACGCTCCACCATCACTACCGCGATTTCTCTTCCAAGATAAACGCCTCAAAGATGCGATAATCTACATGCCTGCGCATATCGACACGAATCATCGGGTTCTCGTCCGCATCGTCGTCAAGGTAGGCGTCGCAACAGCCACCATATACGACTCCCTCCCAGCGCCGACTCGCGCCGAGCGTCTTGCCGCCGGATTGGCGCAGTGGCTCCAGACAATATTGCCCTCTCACGCGTCACTGCTTTATTTCAGGTGGGAGTCGCCGCCCTCGCGTTTTTGCGATGAGCTGACACTCATTAGGATTGCGCGCGACATTTCGACACCGTGAGCTGCGGCAGACACCGTGAGCTGCGGCATCTTCGTCATCGTCACCTTTGATCGGCTCCTACAATGCCGTCCCCGAGCCTGCAAATCGAGCCACGAGTTGAGCGGGCGAGGCTCCTGGACATGATCAGTGTGATCAAAGCACCGTTTCTCAGCCTCGACTATGAGCAACTCCAAGCCATCTCGGAGGTCCAGACCGTTTTGCGTCCTCCAACCACGCTTTCGGTGCAGGCAGGCCTCAACGATGCAGAAACTGGCAGCGCCTATTAGGCCCAACCTTCGGTTGCCAACAAGGATATTGAAATCAGCGCACCAACCTACAGCCTGACAACTTTGCCCACGGCCTCCGCATCGGCGCTTGAACTTGGCACCAGCAGCAACGAGTATAGCTCCTCGACCGTCGACATCCTTTGCCCACTCAAGCCCGCGACCGATGATACAGCCGAAGCGAACCCTGCGTATGCTCTTAGCGGGCTTGAAGCGCAAGACCCTCAACGAGGACGACCCTCCTGGCCCCACGACCAATAAAAGCCACAATCCCATCGCGCCCGACTTGACCTCTAAGCTAGTCCAGACCATCGCGGACAAAACACGCAGCCGGAAGGCGGAGAAAGTAGGCACCGCAACCTGCCGTCTCAACGACGCCAACACTACGCTCTCGAAGGCGGAGACGACCCTGAATGAGGCCCAGGATGCACTTGAATACGGCGAGGCCATTGAGCCCAGCAGCCCCGACAAACGCGCAGCCTTCCCGCACTGGCTCAGCCAGGCTCCAGTCGACATCACTGCTGGGGCCTTTGGGTTCGCAATCCAGGGAGCCACGCAGGGTGCTCGGGCTTTCCTGGATCAGTATCTGTCGACGGTTCGAGAGTCCATGATGCAACTGGTGGCCAATGCTGCCAACGCTGCTCGGCAGGTTGATGAGCCCAAAGCTATCGTGGAGGCTCGCCGGGGAAAGTTGGAGGCGGCGATGGAAGACAAGGGCTCACATGAGAGTGGCTTGCAACAGTTAGGGTTTTTGCTTGGGAGGCTGCTGGACTAAGCTGGACTGTTGTGGTTATTATAGGTGGTTTTTGTCATAGAAGGTATATGAAGGGTTAAGAATTGTTGACGCCTCAGAGCTCAACCATGCTGCTTGCTTTGGTCGTATGGAGGACGAGCGTATTTCTCACATAAGTGGCCGAGGCGACAACTGGAGGGAATAGAAAACCCGACTATTCCTCCCTGGACTGGTCTCTTCTCGCCTGGTCTCTTCCTATTGTTCCCACCTCCATTAGCATGTTCGCCCTCATGAATGTACTTAGCTTACTCGCCTTTGCACGTAGTACGTATCTCCTTGAGTGCGTTAAGGCTTCGTGAGGGTCACGACAGGGGGTCCGGTCCAATTAAAATAGCGAAAATTAGAGGTACTTTAATCCCCACCTATTTTCTATGGTGATAGAAGTCCCAACAATCTTGTGAGTTACAAATCGCAACCTCACATTGCTTGCAGCCGTAAGATGACCTCTTCAGCCCCTTCCTTTTCGTATTGCCGTTGACGCCGGCCAATGGCTTCCTCTTGCTTCGTGACCTAATTTGACCGCAGCGGAGTCCTTGACAAGCAAGGCAAGGGCTGTTTTTCCCTCTTTTGACGCGTTCATGGAGCTCCATAGGCGTATTTTCGTCGCCAGCTCGAAATCGCTGCCTGGAATGACCAGTCCAATAAGCCGCAATAAGGTCATCTATAAGGCGGCCTCGCCAGTCACTCTGAGACCTTATTTTCTTCCACTTTGGCTGCCCATGAAGCTGAAGAAGATAGCTACTGATGAGGGCTGTGTCAAGAAGGAAGGTCCAAGCTATAGCCTGCCAAGGGCCACGACGAATTGAGTGACTATAGCCCCGTGATGCCCTCAGTTGGTCGCCACGGTCCACATGGTTCATCTCATCGTTGTACGTAGCGGCGATAGAAGGGATCGCAAAGGTCTTGACGGCTTCGTCACCAAAAAAACGCTGTATTGGCCGTGCGCGGGCTTGATCTGTATTTGGCCTCTTCCTCTTCCGTATGACAAGCTCGTCGCCTTTGAATACAGTAGATAAGAAGAGCACGAGGGCGTTATCCTTCCACGCGATTTGGTTGACCTAGGGAAGAGTAAGTCAAATTAGTAGGGGTTTTATAGGTAAATTTGACTTGGCTTGCTACCTTATTATCAACTGTTGGAGCCATTCTGACCTCATTGAACTGAAGGAGCCTCCGGCCGGCAGAATCATCGTCTTTGAGCTTCGCGAAGGGGGCGTAGATACCACAGTTGCGGCGGGCCGTGCCTGTGGCCCCGTGGCCATATTGACGGAGGCTTCTAAAGAGGTTAGCGGACGAGAAGAGGTTATCAATGAAGACGTGATATATGGCTTTTGGCAGCTTATTAATAAGGGCAATAACCACGCTTTATGTCGGGTTAAGGTGTGTGTAAAGTCGCCTTCTTCTCTGAGATCGAAGCCGCGTTACGAGGCTAACTGGACCGTATCTCTTCTTCGGCTCGTGCCAGAGCCACCGCAAGAAGAGGCCTTTTTGCGCCGTGGCCCAGATCTTAAAGCCCACGGGGATAGGCTTATTTGGGACTCGTGTTGTCTGGTATGACCTTCCTGTATAGCGGATCATACACTCGTCCACAGCGATATTCGTGCCCGGCTTGAGGAATTCAGTTGACGCGTATTGTAGGTGCCGAGACCACTCGTTAACGGCGGCAAAGACCTTCGTAAGGCCAGCTTTGGCAGCCTCTTTGGCGAAGCTGAAGGGGTTGAAGAGCCGAAGGTGCCGATGAAGCAGTTGAAAGCGGTCAAAAGTCATGACTTTGAGGATTGAATGGTCGGAACCTTGGTGCCCTAGCCGGGAAGTCTTCCAATGGTCTCGGATTATGATTTCCTTATGAATTCCTATATGAATTAGAAGCGCAAGCCATAGATACACCTCTGGCACGGTGGTTGGCTTCCAACTGCGAATTCGAGCCCGTGGCTTCCAGCTGCGACTGCGAAGCAAATGATCAACCCATTCATTCGTATATTTAACCCATTTTGCAACTATGAAATAAGGCACAAAGTGATGGAAGAGGTCAAGAGGCTGCTGGGGCAGCTCTTTGACCTCGAGGTCGCGATCGGGCACCATCACCGGGAGGAAATTGGTGCCGCAGCTAGGGACCTGGTTGCAGATAGGTCGGCAAGTGAAATCGGCAGGCTGCTCGCGGCGGCTATTCTCTTCTATAATTATAATACTTGGATCAGAGGCACTCAGTGCCTAACTAGGGATTGATTGAGAGCTCATGAGTATCTTCAAAAAGATTTATATGGTGTTTTAGGTGGAAATAATTAATGGAGCACTATGTGGTACCCCTCTCGTACCTACGTCATGACTAAGGTCATGTGGGTCAAGTAACCTCACGAAGCCTTAACGCACTCAAGGAGATACTGATACTGAAACTATGTGGGTCCCTTCGGATCATAGTTGAGCCGTGGTTCGTCAGCTGTTTTGCGGCGCTGAGGTCTTTGCGTGTCCCTCATTCTTATCAGGCTGACATCCGTTTCCATCTGGCTGGAATTTGCTCCTAAATCCACGCAAAATGGCGGCCTCATTATCATCTGACTCTGCGAGAGCAGCCACCAGGCCTGAGTACACTTTCTAGTGACCCTTATGCCTCTGACTACGGATTGCTAATGCCCTGGTAGAGATTGGACTGAATTGCACTGGGCCGTTTGGTGCCAGGACCTCGACCGGGTCAAAATCCTCGCCGCTACGGATCAGCCCAACATCAATATGCAGGACCGCAGGGGCTGGACGTCACTTCACCTTGCCTCGACTTCTAAGAGGTGCAAACTCTTTTCTGAGGAACAGGTCCTGATTAGGTATCCGAGAGACAGCCAGCTTGCTTCCCAGTTTAACTCCAGACCAGGGGCCTCCTGGAGATATTCGCAACATGCCTACACATACTCTCGATATGCCAGCTGTCATGATCCCGAGCAAACCATCTCGTTCTTCATTTTACTAGATCTATTACATGCTGGGGCAGACGTCGCTATCAGAACCCACAGCCACTTCACGGCGTTGCATTTCGCTGCGAGTTCTGGTTGGCTGGACCATTTTGAAGCTCTCCGATTCTGGGGAGCTTCAATTCACGACTCGCTTGCAGTATCACCCGCGTTCTTGGCAGTAGAGCCTGTTAGGGGCTACTTGATGTCGAGACTTGGCCCTGAGGCATGGCGACGATTACAAATTGATGGAGAGAGTGGAGGGCAACTACCGCCTTTTGAATGGCAGCACTTCGTCCCGGAGTCTCAAAAGGGTATTAGTTCTCTCTTACCCGGATCATGCTATGCGATGACAGCAGATATGTCACCGCCAAGTTGCCCGTCCTGCACAGCCGTGCCTTTGGAAGTCCTGCGATCCGACGTTGGATACCGGCATTCCGAATCCTTCCATGATCTCCAGTCTTCGGCTAAGACATGTTCCGGATGCCATTTCTTGTATTCTCTGTTATCGAGGTTCCGTAAGCCAACGGCCGATGACGAAAACACTTGCATCGTGCTACAGTCAAGTAGAGCGATGGCGAGGGAGCCGTCAAGTACACTAAGAGTACAGTTGGTCAGCGTCAGCCGGCAAGGGGTAGTCCAGGGTGTTATGGAGGACATTGCTGTCGACATGTTCACCAGTGACAGTAAGTCTTTGATTGCATTAGTATATCACTTTTTCCATGCTTACTACATGCAAAGATGAGGCCTCGGTCAAGAATGAGGTTCGATTCGGACGCATTCCACTTCGTGACACACGAACAGCGAAAACCGTCGATATATGCGCGACGTGGCTGCGCCAATGCGAGGCAACTCATACAGAATGTTGTAGGGCAAGGCAGGATTCACAAACGGGCTTGGAAGCCCCGGCTCGGCTGCTAGATGTTTCAGCCTCTGTTGGAGGATGGGTCCGGCTTGTGTCCGGTAGCCCATTACCGAAACGCTATACAGCCCTAAGTCATCGATGGGTTTCTGGTCCAACCCCTCCCTGGGCGACCACAACGTCGAATATTGATGAGCGGCAATCTGGATTCGAAATCAAGGAGCTCCCAGCGTCTTGTCAAGATGCAATTCTGATCACCAAGAGTCTGGGCATTCGGTTTCTCTGGATTGACTCACTCTGTATTCTCCAGGACTCCCACACAGACTGGAAATCAGAGTCAGTGAAGATGCTTCAAGTTTTTGGGAGCGCCACTGTAACGATTTTCTCGGACAGCGCAGTCAACGATGACCATAGTTTCTTGAAAGAGAGAACACCTTGCGAGTACCAACAAAGGTTGGGCGTGAGATTGAGCGTTTCAGGACTCGGCGGCGACTTTGACCTTCACCTTGTCGAGCAATACTCAAGATATTCTAAACAGCTGCCCGCCAAAACAACAGATTTCTTCCAGGCCGATGTCGTCCAGTCCGGTCTATCAAGGCGAGGTTGGATCTTCCAGGAGCAAGTCGTGTCGGCGCGGCGACTTCATTTCGGGTCCCACCAAATGTACTGGGGCTGTAGAAAGGTCTTTGAGGCCGAAGACGGCACCAACTTAAGGGTTAAAACCCCACGCTGGCTCGACTGGCTGACCAGGGGGAACAATACGACTGGCGTCGACTGGGCGTACCTTGTGGAGAACTATACCAGTCGCACTCTCTCACGCTCCGAGGATCGATATACTGCCATCTCCTCCCTCGCTGAGTTCTTCAGCCAGCGGATGCTGTTAAGCCCTCGAGACTACCTAGCCGGCTCCTGGTCTGCTCACATGCATTTGGACTTGTTGTGGGTTGCGAAGCCAAAGCGCGGATTGGATCTCCTTCCAGCCAAGCCCCTAATTGGGCTGACCGCCACCGACCAAGGAGCGGTACCATCGTGGTCATGGGTAGGCACCGCTGGCCCCGTAGAATATCCATATTTGAAAGAGAGAACCAACACCGAATTTGGCACACAATTCGATCTGCAAGCGCCCATGCCGACGATCCAAGCCACCGGCACACGGCATTTCAGTGATACCTCGGTATTCAGCGCCCCCTTGCCACTCACCATTCGAGGCGTCCTTGAACGAGACATCCGCATCGGTAGGAGACAAGTCATTGACCCCAGCCGAGGCAACGTTCCTCCCTGGGTTCGAAGTTGCGAGGACCTTGCCGGTGAAACTATACTACTGACCGACAGCCGCGACGAGCTGGTAGGACACATGATTCCCGATGCGCTGCGAGCGGAGATTCCTGCAGATTTAGCTCTCTTGACGACCTGGACTTCATATGGCCTCTGCCCCTGCTCCTGTCGCATGATGAAGCCGAGAGACAGACACTTCATTGTTCTGGTGCCTTGCCCTGATAAGTTAGCCACGTATAAGCGGATTGGTTACGGGTGGCATCATTGTAGAGGCCCGGCAGACTCTTCGCACTATGAACCTACACCTCTCTATTATGAAAAATGGCGGAGCCCACGAGAAACCTTCCATATTGTATAGTTTAGTGCACCGGTACATAGCCAACTGTCAGACAATTTGGCTCCACAGAGATCAGAGATGGCATTAGGAGTTTGATACGAATTATCTAAGAAGTAAGAACTTAATAACAAGTACCCTATTGTCAGACACGCGTATTCGTATAATGATGGAGTAAGTGATCAGAAGATAGAGACCCAAGGATGATTGATTGATTATCCTGATCTCTGTCCTTCGTCTTTTTATCTGAAGAGACCGGGCCAAGCTACTAGACCTGCTGTTCTGACAATTCTGGTATCATCGTGAGGTCATCTTCCTTGAGGTTGCATGCCTGTGTAACACCATCGTGCAAGCCACTTCTCCAACATCTCCCTCCCTTTTAGCTAAGCTTCTTGGAATAATACGCTAGGCTCTATGTGGGTTACTACGTAGTAGTAGCCTTATGCTTCCGAAAATGGATGGATTTTGTCCGCGAAATTCATGATTGGCTGAATTCTAGCCCCACCTTTCCAAAAACGGCCAGATTTTGTCCATTAAATTCTGATTGGCCATTAGACGGCAGAGCGACGACGAGATTGGCAACTTAGAAGTGCAATAATGCCACAACAAGAGCAGAAGTAAAGGTAAAAATAGCTTTCCCGATATTATAAGATCTCATTAAGTAGATTTAAATCATAGTAAATAGTTTTTATTAACTTCCTGCCTCTAGGCATAGTCGGGTTTTTCCTAATTGTATGGGATTGCCATTGGAATCAGACCTGTTTTCGCCATGCAGCTGGGTTAGATAGGACCCCTCTAAAGTAGCAGCACTGTCGATTCTTAACATGTTCGATTGCGGCGCCGCCTACCTGATTGAGGGAGCTGAGATTGACCGGCCAGGGAACGCTCTAACTCTTACTCATAACCTACATATGTTGTTTGGCGACTTCCGAATCTTCTTTACGCCTGTCGATCAGCAGCCACACACGTATCTCATAGATACTCTTCTCCCATCAGGTTTCATCGACGGAGTTCCTGTTACTCGGACGCTTTACCTCACAGAAGAACGAACCATTGATCCCCCATCACCTCGGCTACTTGCAATCCACTGTGCCATTGCCCACATCCTCCATCTTTCTGCAGCAGGAGACTATATCGATGATATTCTGCGGGATGCCGAAGAGCCTGGCGCTCGAGAGGACGGTTCTACAGAACTGGAACATCTCGTGAGGCTTGGGCTCAGCGGCTGGTCAATCGGCGAAGTCCGCGGGTATATGTGTTCTTATCAACAATTCAGCAACAATGTTGCCCCCAACAAGCTAGGAGTCTACTAAGGACTAGGTTTTCGAAGCCACGCCGAGAGCTCGCTATATTTTGTAAGTTTTCTAAATATCTGGTTGTTTGTATACTATCATATGTTAACTGACTCAAACTAGACGCTAAATCTGTAACACAATTACGAAGCATAGAATCTAAGCATACAATAGGGTCTTCAAATTCATCTTATCTATGAGTTTTTATTCCTTATTATTGTTATATTCGTCTTGCAAGTGATTGACCTCTGCTTACAGATCATGCCTCCAGTGAATTTTGCCGGTCATATGACTTGGAATTAGTAATACCTCCAGGCATCAAGTGGGAGATACTATGGTCACTTTAACACTTCGAGTAGGCAGTCGACTGAGGCCTGCCGATGATTCAGGTCTACCCAGCGTACCCCATTTCCGAGCCAAAGATCATGCTTGAGCACTACTTCGGGGCAGTTTGAGTAGAATTGGCCGGGATACCGTTCGTCCCACGGCATGACAGGGATAGACTTAGACTTACCATGTACATTCATATTGTTGACTTGAATGAACCATAAAAAGCTTGTTGAAGACATTGAAAGATTTGATTTACTTTCTTCAAACCAAATAGATTTTTCTTCATCGGCACATATGCTTTGTATTTCGCTTATCGTTGTGGCTGATTTTTGGTTGATTTCATTGTGTTATTTTATCCTTTCACGGCACACGTGCCAACCCGTAACCCAAAGTTCAACTTTGATCAGCCGTCCTTAGGAAATACAGTCGGTCACCTATTCTTCATTCTTCTTTCAGCCATATTGTGCTGGATGTAACAGCAACACACCACTGCCAGACATCTGCTCTGGTTCATGGTATCACAGAGAGCTAGTCCCCCTTGAAGCAATTGAGTGCTCGATCAAGTACCCGTCATCCTCTACTACCTTGCTGACGACAACTTGTATGCTGTCCGCAATACCCCGGTTCACAGTGTCATATCCCTTAACCGTCAGCCAGTTGTGTCCCTCTGGAAAAGAAGGGGGTATGGCTGAGAGTCTTACTTGCGTAGCCAAAATCTCAATCTTCGCATGAGCATCATCGCACCAATTGTCAAATTCCTTGCGCCTTTTTTCATATTCGGCTGGTCTAGCAAGTGCAAGAGATTCCATGCGCCCGATACCGGGCCGTATGAAATTGCTCGAGACCTCTCCATAAACCGCTGAAATCCCAGCAATTGCCGAGAGGCGCCCTTGTATTTCAAACATGTTGTTTAGTATTTGCTACTCAGATTAGCGTATCGTCACAGTCGCCTCTGGACAGAAAATTCACGAATATTACCTACCCTTTTGGCGTGTCCGAACTTCAGTTCCTTCTTGTCTTGTGCGTTGTCGTTTGCTCGCACACCAGCTTCAAGCGTTCGGAGGAAACTAGCCAGCGGCAATTCGATGGTGTTATCAACAAGCCTTGACAAGCCTCCAAAAAAGACACTGAGATCGTCGACATGGGATTTTAATTTGCTCAGTTCTATTGTCGATGTATTTACGATGTCGCGGATGGCCTCCTATTGGAGACGGGCGTGAGTACTTGAATGGTTACCAGTAGTAGGAACAGGCCAGACTTACCATGTCGACGTCCTTTCGACCAAGAAGCTCGAGGTTTTTCTTCGCAATCTCCATAACACCCCTCGACTTGAAGAGATGTTCTTCTTTGATTCGATGGAGATTTTGTGCCTCTCTGAGCTTCGCTTCGACTTCATTCGCATGCTCACGGGCAGAATCAAGCTCCTCTTTCGCTTGCTGCCTAGCCATTTCATAGTTCTGGCGCGCCTCTTTCAAAAGGGTGTGTATGGCCTCAGCGTCTGCCCTCAACCGCTCTTGTCGTCGTTTCTCCTCGCGATGTTTGTCTTTGTCAGATTGACCATAAACTGCGCGTCTTATCCACGGGAACAAGCCCGGCCAATCTGTGGTGCTGCTTAGCCCACATCTACTGAATTGAGAATCTCCTGATTTAGTACCCGACTCGTTGTCTGCATTTGATAGTTTAGTGGTGATGTCTTCAATCGACAATGCTGGGGGCCCTTTCTGAGTCAATTTATCCTGTAGAATCTTCTGCGCTTCCTCGGCTGCTTTTTCTGCCCTCTCAAGATCTGCTTCTGCTTTCTTTAACTCAGAGCCGGCAGCTTGCACATCGAGTTCGAATTGGCTTGGGGCAAGAACCTCATCCACCCCGACACCATACAGTTGGATGAGGTGCTTTTGGAGCATCATGATATAGTCAAACCATACGGCATATTTGACTTGCATAGCGTCGGCTTCGGCCTTGATGTCCTTCGCTTTTTCGCTGAGACTTTCCAGCTCGGGACGCAAGGCATATTTAGCGTCTTCGGGATTGTTCAGCAGCTCAAGAATACGGACAATCTGTACACAGAAACGCTAAATGAGTAATGCATATAGAAAAGTCGACACTCTTACCGATCCAGTGCCCCCGATGAGGTAGGAAGCTATGTTGTGTAGGCTCTCCATCCGCACCTGAGAATCTCTGAAAGCAACTCTCCCTAGGTCTCCACAATGCTGCAAATTTGCGTGAATAGTGGAATAGCTGGTTCATCAGTACCCTATCACGTTGACTATTCCACTTATACTCACGGTAAACCGGCATCATCGCCCCCGGAAAGGATGGTTTTCATCTGTACAACCCGAGCTCGTTTATCTGATGCAGCTACCAGCGCGGATGCCATTACCACAATGGCTTCAGGAAACGTGCGGGCAGGTAACGACCAGCTAGACATTCCAGTGGACCGAGTAATTCGATCAGTGACTGATTTGGCAGAACTTTGCAACTGCTGCGCGTGGAGAGTTTGTACGGAGCGCTCCTGATTACCACCCTTGGATGATGTGGGGTGGATTGTATCGGGCATCATAGCGGGTTCTGTAACAAATGATACCGGTAATAGTAATGTGCACTGGCTCTGGGAGGCACTTAGACGTGATAGCTCCCTATCTATAGGAGTTCTTGAAATCGTTAAGCCGTCACCAGTGCCTTGTTGCCTAGCTTCAAGAGTCGGCTGTGAGGGAATACTTATCAACATGCGTCAAGTAGGCACTCGTGCTCTACGACGGGTCTCTCCGATCTCCGAGCCAATATATTAGTTGATGACGTTGCTCTCCTACTGCATATTGTTGTTGCTCGATGTGCATTGGGCACCAACGCCGACTCGGCGTCGAATAAGACGGTGCCACTGTACACCAACTCCTGAGAACCTAGCGCCCCGGGGTGCAACGTCGGTCATCATTGAGATGGAGGGGCATTGGGACCTATTGCTGGGGCTGACTCGAAGAAGGTGGCCCTCAAAGTAGAATGCGGGTTGAAGGCAGGCATTGGAGGCGCTGTCCACAGGTCGGGCGTCTCCAGCTTTAGCAGGGCTACTGTACCCCTCGCTGTTGCATTGCGACGTGGCTAATGGTGTTCGCCCGTGAGATAGCCGACACGTCAGATCGGGGTTGGAATGGAGTGGAATTTTCCCCAGTCCCAAGCTTCCATGCCCCCGGTATTGATTCCCTGTAGCCGCAAATAGCAAGCGGACAATCGGCTCAATTTTTAAGATGGAAGAGAAATTACCGGATGACGTTCCGGTTTGGAGGTCTTTGCCCCCAGAATCGTACCATCGCCCAAGTGCCCTTTAGCCAGCTTCTAAGACTCAGGGACCATGGACCTTGATGGGATGATCTATGTTATCTCCTCTCTGGGGAAAGAGAAAACTGCGTTGATCTATTGCCGTTTTTAGTTTGATGGGAATCCTTGTCAAATACCCCATTGGCGGCCCGCTTGGCGCGGATCGCTTAGAGCTGACTAGATGATCCGCGTTATCTTATTCGTCCCTAGAGAGAGAAACTTGCCGCTGCATTGCAAGTGTGGGTTGTAACCGAGCTTCCCGTCTTACCTCACACGATATGTAGACCCATGAGTTGCTTGTATACCGGCAGCAGCCAAGGCAGATAAAACCGGCAAGGTGCGGTATTTTCTCAGCCAACGTTGCCGGAAATGCAGAGACCCATTGCTGCCTGGTGGCCAAACCTGCAGCTACACCAAAACAATCATGCACTTTGCCGTCCGAACTGCGCGTTGCTTTGGTCGAGCTGAGGTGGCTTACTAGGGGGTTGCGGGGCGCGTGATCGGCTGTGCTGCGTTTGAGGGGGGGCCCAAGCGGTGGTCGGTGATCAAACAGCCTTCTTTGTGTTGGTCAAGACGTGTATCCTGACACGACACTGGATCCGGGAGGGGAGATCATTCCGTCGTTATTACAGCCTGACAGCTCTTGGTGTTGTGGATCACTCTCAGTGGCACGGAGTAATGGGGGCCAGACGGCAGGTGGGGCTCAGATCACAGCAGCGAGTCCGCGATTACTAAGGAAAAAAAATAATATTATTAATTTTACTTAGTTAAATCTCTTATTAAGTAAAAAAAAATTACTTTTTTAAGTTTTAAAAAGCTAATAAGATTACTTACTTTAATATAATAAAAAAAATATAAAAGTTTAAGGATTAATTAAAAAATATAAAAAAAGAATTTATTTATTTTTTTATTAATACTAATAACTTTAAGTTTAATAAGCTTTTTAATTAAAAGCCTAATAGTTTTATAATTAATATTCCTAAATTATAAGAGCTTTAATAAGCTAAGTAATAAGCCTTAAAGGCGCTAAGCCTAATCTTTACGATAGATTTCCCTAAGAGTAATAATATTATTACTTTTATTAGCCTAGACTTATTTAATAATAAGGATAATAAAGATAAGAACTTGGGTCTTGCTTCGGAATGCATCATCATTCTTCCTGCCATCCGCTTCCTCCTCTGGAACAGGAGCGTACGCAGGTCCCTCGGCAGCATCCTTGGCCCCGTCCTTTCTACCCACGATGACATTGCCGGCGACGAGAAGAGCAGCACCCAGCCCACCACAGAGGCGGTAGGGCCTCTGAAAAGATGAGGGCACCAAGAAGGGCTGTGACCATGAAGTTGGTCGAAGTGTTCATGATGGAGACTTGCGTGGTGGATGTGCCACGGGCAAGTGCCTTTGTAAAGAGCGTCCACATCTATAGTGGGTGAGTTTAGTTTCATGAGGCTGTAGGGGCAACTTACCACACCGTTGAAGGTGAGGTTGAGGGCGAAGAAGAGCTACGAGTGTCAGCTTCAAAGTTGATCAAGATGGGGAGATGACCTCTTACAGCCCGAACGACATATTCAACAATGTGCTCAACAGAAGAGAGACCAAGGTGTTGAGCAATCCAGTTGGACAAAGTGGTAGTAAGCTCCGTGGTTGTCCTAGAATCTTCTCAGCATAGTCCTCTCAGTCCATAAAAGCCCACTCAATGATGAAACCAAGAACAACATCAAATAAGCCAGTTTTACACATACAGCTTGGCAAAGACGCCATTGAAAGCAGCACAAGCACCGCTCGCAACAGCAAAGAACATCCACCCGCTCGCTAAAGTCATCTCGTCTCCTGGAGGACTCTCTTTAGAAGCCGTCTCTGAGGCTGTAGTAGCTGGTTTCTGGCGTTTGCGGAGCATGGTTGAATAGCTGTCGGAGGCTTCGGATGTGTGAGGATGGATAGGTAGCATAGCCCCCCTGATGAGGCTCGACTTCTAATAGGCGCCCCTGGAGTGAGGGAGAGCCCCCTGTGGATTTAGTGGGGGAGACCGCTGTGGCTGCCCCCCTTGTTGAGCGGTCGGGTTTGGCGCCAGCCTCATCATGAATGAGAATCTGGGGAAAGGTCAACAGTTGCGTCATGTCACAAGCAAAACAAGCCGTTGAAAATCAAAGCAAGTGTTTTTCAATTTTTCAATACAAGCTGTGCAAAGTCCATCTTGGTCCCTTTGCCCAAATAAATAAGAGGTTTCGTCGTCACTTTAAAAAGAGGTTCCCTAGCTTGAACCATACCCTCATATCCTGTATCTCTGTAATAAAAAGAGTAATGATAACCACCCTTCCCGTACGCCGCCCAATGCAAACAAATCAATCCTCGGCAAGGTGTCTTTTTTCCCAATCTATAGCCGGCGTGTGTGTCTTCGTCGTCGTTCCGTCCGATCATGTACCCTCAGGCTTCTTGGCGTTGCAACTAACAATCTTGACCTTGTTGGCGGTGACGGC
>LWBZ01000080.1:0-30107 GCA_001633045.1 Fusarium metavorans
TGCGACATGGCCTGTGCCGCTGCCATTGCCCAATCTGCTGGCAAACGTGCTGTTGCTGGTGCCAGAAGAGAAGTCTGACCGCAGCGTGCCAGAGCTTGCCGCTATTGGCGTCGTTCTTCTTTCGGACACTGCGGGTAAAGGCGAGCTTGACTGCAGGTATCGCAGGATGGTGTTCTGAGGTCTGGTGGCACGGGCGTTGGATGGAGACAATGAGGAGGAAGAAACACCTCTTCCCCTGTGATCCTTGGGCTTAGACCGCATTTTGGCCTTCCGACGCTCCGGGGCCATGATGACGATGGTGATATGAATGCTTGACGTTGTAATAATGTCGTTGATCCAGTCTGAAGATATTGCCTAGGCCTTGTTATGAAAATACCGCGGGCTAAGTCTAGGGTAGTGAACAATGGAAACAAACTTACTAAGTAACAGAAGGTCTTAAGAGGCCCCCTTAAATTTCTATACACATATAAACCAGCAAGCTGCACTCTAAACATGCACTAAGTCTATTATTTAATTGGATGTAAATAGAATAATAATTTCCTTTTCTGCCTGTTAGTTCAACGTGCTATCACATATGTGATAGGGGGCTGGTCCCATGTAAAGGATCCATATGCTGGTCCCGACCAGGACGTTCGGCGCAAGAAGGCCAGTCTAGATCATCTCAGCAGGGACCATGGCGTGACATACCCCGGCAGTCTTGGGAAATTACGGATACGTTCGTCGCTTCATTATTATTATAAGCCAACCCCCTTTCCTCCCTCGTCTACAGTAGGAGGAAGGAGGAGGCCATGGAAAGAAGTCATACTCATCGAGAGACAGACCAGCAATATGTCACCAACAGGCAGAAAAAGGACGATGGTCCCGGCCTCCGCTGTCACAGCAGAGCCCGCTAAACGTGTCCGCTTGTCCAACTATGCCGGCGACTCTTCCAGCACGTCTAGACCTCGACCCGGGAGGCTCGGATCGCCCGCACGCCACGCTCTGGACGACGGCGGTGCCACCACGGCTCTCAGACGTGACAAGGGTTCGCGAGGGTTCTCGGGCGCGGGCTCATTGGTTGCTGATGACCCTGACGCGTCAGGGACCAGGTCAAGTCAGCCTCTCCCGCGGAAGACACTCAGCTCTGGACAGAATCCTGGCGCCGACGCGCACAGCAGCCTGCCGTCCAGCTTCCTTCCGGATTCCACCTCCCGCGCCGTCTCAAGTGCAGACACTGCTGGCTTGTTGACGCAGCACACGTTTCCGTCGCCCGAGGCGCCGGGTGATGAACAGGGTCCCGCTGATCTGCCCGAGACCCTCTCCAGATACGAGAGGAAACTCAAGAAGTTTGTCGGCCAGTGGCACGCATCCCTCATCAAGAAGGGCATACCGGAGCATCTGGCCTATGAGCTTGCCAAGCACTGTGTCCAGGTCAGTGACGAAGAACGCGATTCGGGGACGGACAGCCATGTGAGTCGTGCGAGGCCACTCTTTCCTCCCTTGACAGGTGCGCTCTTGAGAGGCACCACCCAGCTCTTCCAGGCATCAACCCAGGTTTTGCCGGATGTGCTGAACAATCGAGACGACAACGAAGACGGCGACATCCCTTCACGACCATCTGCCAACCTGATTCTCACACAGGTCCCTCAGACCGATGACGAACCCGTCGTGATACAGCTGGGCGCCGTTGCGCGAGCATCAAAGCAAGGACTCGGCGGGGATGACAAGCCAGCCACCCTGGTGGAGGCCCTGCGAGCCAAGCTCAGCTGTGGCAGACTCAAGAATCATCATCCCGAGGAGGGAGATGAGGCTTTCGATACCCTAGCCGTTGCCCGAAGGCTGCAAGAAAGGGACTTTGACGGCAGACTGTCCTCGCAGGAGATCTGCGTCATAGGTATCGCCGTCCTACACGAAGTGTTCGGCGGCCGAGGCCAGAAACGCCTCGCCGATGCACTGACGCACCTTTATGGCCGCCACCCGCGACGCCATCTCGCTGACCTCGACCGCAAAGCAGGCAGGGTGGCGGACGAGATCCGCAAGGGCGGCCCGGCGACACTATCCAGCTTCACCCGACGTTGGGCCCAGGCCGTTCAGCATGACAGCCCAAACATGTCGACGATCGATGACATTCGACTGATCGACATGAAGGTGTCGCTCGTCCGTGAATGGGATCGTTGGTCGAGCCCGGCCGCAGCAGGGTTAAATGGAGATATTGAAGACTTTCTCGCCAGAAACGGAATAGACGCCAACGCGGGGTTGGCACTTTCAACGAGGATAGCCAAGTATCTCAGCAGGAAGCTCGGTCTTCCTGAAGGCACCTTGGCCAAGAAGATCTATGCCTGGCGACCACTGACAGTGATGGCAGACGTCTTTGGCGCCGGCAGTTACGTCTTTGTCTCCAGGAGCCTCTTTACGTGCTATAATAAGATTCGTCCGACCGATGGCATTAAGAAAGAGGACAAGTTCCGTGCCATGGCGCTTGCTGTTGCAGACGAGCTTCCAGTTCTTTTGGAGATCTGCGAGGCATCATACACGCATATCGTCCAGCCCATCCTGAAGCACCTTCCTGCTGGTAATAATGGTATGCAAGATCTTCCCAGGGACTTGAGAGTGCCTGGGGTTCAGATGGCTACAAACGACGATCTATACAACTTGCGGAAAAAGTCCATCCCAGAACTGCTAGGTATTGCTTATATACCTCCAGCAGGTTTTGTAGAGGAGTTGGACAGTGTGACAGGAGGCGATAATGAGGCTGAGACGACACTGGTCCGCCGACACTCTATTCTCCATGAACATCATGAAGATGACAAAGATAGTAACGATGATGATGATGATGAAAGTGGCGAAGAAGAGGATAAGAATTATTATTGACACGAACCAAAAGTTCAACATGGGATTCTAGTATGTTTGACAGGAGTGGGACTCGATCACATATGTGATAGTGGGGACTCAATCACATAAGTAATAAAGACAAACTTTAAGGTATATCTTCAAACCCAACCCTAACACCTCAGCATAAACAACACTGGTCTAGGCTACCTAACATGGCAAAAGAACGGTGGCGGCTGTTTCTCAAGCGGCGGAAACCTCATTCTTGAGAGTGGAGGTAGCGTCCTTGCAACTTACCGACTGGAGAAAGGTCCGGGCAGCCAGAAGCGTCAAGGTGGAGGCATTGAGATTCAGAAGCCAGGATTGAGTCAGGCTCAGCTGGATGAGATTGTGATCAGTGGTGTCGCCGAGCTGGAAAGGCTGAGGCTTGCGGCAGGTTCATCGTCGGCTGGATCAAGCGCTGGTGTGATTGTTGCTATTACTTAAACTCATAGTCAAGGTAAGAGGAGTCTACGTGGAAGTGTATAGTCGGGTTGGGGAGTACATAGTTCCGCAATGGCGCTGAGGGTAGTTTCACTGAATTTTGATATGAGAGAAAGACAAGCATTGAAAACAGTACATATGTTACAACTAACAGTTGATCTATTCCGCCAAAATGCCTCTCCCTACTCCCTTGCGTTCCATGTATTGATTACCCAATTCTAAATGCACTCTATAATACAACAAAGAAAACTGCGACGCTATGAAGATGATGTGGTTTGGGATTTCTTAAGCTTGGCCTTCTTATGAGTCAGTAGTTGCCACATATTCATGTTGGCGAATTGCATAAGAGCAAGTGATCCACGAATTGGAATACCCCTCCCAGGCACACAAATAAACAAATCTGAACTGAGTGCATCATCAGGATAGAATTTGTTGAAGTAAGCCGCCTTGCCCGTCACGGGAACCGACTTGATGACTCGGTTGTAGCCCTGTTTCCAGACCCAAGACTCAAACTTGGTCTGTCCACGCACTTCCTGAATATCAGAAGCTGGCTCGAAACCCAGACTCAGGTATCCAATATCGGCATGTTTGAGGATTTGCATAGCAGTGACGATAAGGAGGTCTGTGATGCCACGCGGGGCAGTAGAAGAGGCGATAAATGGGTCGATATGAAATCCGTTTTGCGCACCGAGCGCCCTTAGAGTCGCGAACCCGGTGATGGAACCATCTTTGTCTGTGGTATAAAGAAATAGTGTTGAGACTGGATATGAGAAGAGGTCGTAAACTGTGACAAAGGCCTGCGAGTCTTTCCCGCACTTGTTGTTCCTCTCGAGCCGCCAATCGTCGTAGAGCTGTTGCAGTCGATATTCCAGTGAAGTATCAACGCCAGTGACGCTTGGACAGTAGACCTTTAGCGATATGCCGCCCCTTTTAGGGTCGAGAAGCATTCTGTTTTGGCTGACCATGCGTTTGTTTGCTTGATTCCGAAGGACTTTGTTGGCAAGAGGATTGATGACTCGTTCATGACCAAAGCGTAAGGTCGTCCATCCCTGGTGCTGGGCATATAATGCAAAATCTTGACTGGCACCGACAAACGCGATACCAAGCCCTTGTTCCTTACGAAAGATGGCGAATTCTTTTAGGAGGGGCGTCCTATGCTCAACTGTGCATAGAGGGTCTCCTGCAACGACGGCAGTGCGGGCCTGAAGCTTGTAAAGTAAGGCGCCTAGGCCTTGTCGGCTGGTAAAGACCTTGTAGGCAGGGTCGAGAATGCCCATGTGAGAGGTTCGGGCGTGGAGGTGGTATGCTTCATCGAAGACCGTCACGGCATTGTTGATGCTGTGATCATCTCTTGAAGTAGGACCGTAGTCCAACTGAAAAAGATCGCAAGCGGCATAGTAGGTTCGAGAGACTATAGTTTCGTCGGATACTTGAGTTGTTGAAGAAGGAGGTGTTGATAGTCTGGATGTGTCCAGCTGGGAACAGCCTTCACAGGTGAGAGAGGAAGAAGAAGACTGCATGCTGGACCCGCGCATGGTGAGGCATTGGAATAGAAAGGAAACGAAATGCTATATAGAAAGGAGATAAAGGCTGAGATGGAAAGGAATGACAAGTCGAGATGCTAAAGCACTTTGCCTACTGCTCGGCTCCTATATAGGGGGCTCTCGGACAGTTATAGCTCCCCTCTTGATCAGGCCCAAGGCAGATGCCTGGCTTGGCATGAGAGACAAGATCGGAAGTGCGGCACCCATACTGTCCAGCATCTCATGTCTTGCGCATATCGATATTCGTGGCTGTGCAAAAATAGCCACGGACTCGGTGACCACGGACATCGTCAGGAGGGCACTTTGATTGGAGGTTGAGGCCGCGCAATCGCTGTCTACGAAGGAAGCATTCTCTGCGACGGACGCACTGTAGACTCGTGTAGACTGAGGTAAGCTACGCCTTGTGAATACGAAGTACGATAAATGTGGAAATTGGCGTTCGGGAGAATGGCATCGTGCTGATGGCTTCAGCCCTAGCGGCGACCTGGTGCCGGCTGAAAGTCCGAAACAGACACGTTCATGATATCTCTAGAGTCTTTAAACCATCTACCCAACCGTGAAAGTTCTTCTAGAAAAAGTGGACGGCAGCATGTAGTCTATGTTGGACATGTTTGGCACACTGACTGTCGTAACGCGCGCACATGAGCCGCACGTGCGTGCACCCAAACCTTCAAGTTCGAGACTCGGCCATTTCCCCTGCTGACTCGGGCTCCGCGGCCCCAACGTCAAGGCCAAAAAGTGGCGCGGCCCTACGGCAGAACGAATTGGACGCGAACTCTACTGCCAACAACTCGGCAGTGGCCATCTTTGCCGGTTTGGCGGATCACATAGTTACGAGTCGTCCAATCAGATGCGACAATGGCGTTTGCTTTCTTCGTGATCTGGAGAGAAAATGGCAAGGGAGAAATAAACATATTAGATGAGATTGCGAGAGAGATGAGGTCTGAAACTACCCTGTCTTGCAGCAGATGGACACGATGAGGCCTCCAGGAACTTCCTATTTGGTAAGGCTATCAACTACCGAGCTGTGGCGATGATCACCTTTGGCGGGTAAGCCCGTACGGCCCGTCCAATCCAAGGTAACAGGGCAACTAGTAAGTCACACTGAAAACGTTCCAGAAAGCCGGCTTCTTTTGCCAACTGAGCTGCTTCCTCCTCCCGGCAGCCAGGCACTGTCCCTTCTCCTTGTCCTTGAGCGAATACCCCTTGCTCGGCTCGAAATCGACGACAAAGACAATGGCGTTGTTAGAATCCTTACAGAGCCTCAACTTGTGGCAGATGTAGAGGCTGTTGTTGGCGGAGCTGATAGTGAATTCCTCGCTGCCAACCTCGACGGCATGGATAACCCAGCCCTGCTCGACATTGTCGTGGTTCTGAGTGGCACCGCTCAACCCAACACCTCGGCCACGTGAAGCGACACTCAGTGCTTGACCTGAAGTCTCAAAGACAAGGGTGCGACCCTCGGTGAGGAGACCGCGAACGCTCTTGAAGCCCTTCTCGGCAAGACTTGGCGTGTCATCGACTTTGCCATCTCCAGTGTAAGGTACGGTAGGCCGTCCATTGCCATATTGGGAAGCGCAGTGTGATGAACCATCATATTCACCCTTGCTATTCTTGTGCGGCTCAGGAGCACCCGGAAGATTCGGTACGCTGTAGTCTGGATTCTCAAAGTCGAAGGCATTGACAAGGTCAGCCATGTTCTCGCGACGCCAAGGAACAATCTCATCCGTCCTGACATCCCGACCCTTGGCAGCCTGCCACTTCTCCACAAACGTCAACTGTGAGGTATGATCGCAGTGCTCAGTGTAGACTCCGCCATTCCGGGTGAATGGTGAGATGATGTAGAAAGGCACGCGGAAACCGGGGCCCGCGGGCGTGCGGCCGGCCTCACCGTATGGATCATCAAGCCATTCCCCGGAGGTTCCGTCCGGAGAATGATACGGGCTGACGTGATCAGCCCAACCGCCCGTTTCATCGTAGGAGACAATCAAGGCAGTCTTGGAGTACTTTGGTGAGTTGATGACAGCTTCAGCAATCTTGCGCTGTAGCCAGGACCCATCGTTGGGCGAGTAAGGAGGATGCTCGGAAAGTTGCATAGGCCCGACGATGTAAGAAACCTCAGGAAGTGTTCCGTTGGCAGCCTGAGCATAAAAGGTATCAAGAGACAATCCCTTCATGCCCTTTGCGTTTAGTGAAGATCCTTTTTGGGCGTCTTGGAATTGTTCAAACCAAGCATAGGGGTTGTCGTCAAAGTTGTCAGCGTCCTGATACACGCTCCAAGAAACACCAGCATCTTCGTACTTTTCAGCAACCGTCTTCCACTTGAGGGGGTAGCAGTTGATTCCATCCTTATCACAACCAGGAGTCTCATTGTTATCGATGTAAGGGTAACCGCCTTCATCCTTTGTCTGAGGAGAGCCGGGGACGTTGATGGAACCGCTAACCCACATGACACGGTTGGGGTTGGTAGAAGCAATGACTGACTCTTGGTACATGTCGCCGATGGTCCATCCCTCAGCGAGAGCAAAGTGAACAGGCAGGTCTTCCCTCTTGTAGTAACCAATGCTGTAGGGAGTATTGTTGACAGCCCAGTGGTCGTTGGCACCGTGATTCAAGGCAGCTTGGTTGGCATCCCAGCCGTTAGAGCCGGCGGACATGCACTGAGTAGCCTCTGGCCATGTCCCTCCAAGGTAGTTGAGATACCAAGGAGTGATGTAGTCAGTGTCTTTGCTCAGGTTGGGAGTCACCAGCTGTTTCCAGACTGGAACTCCGTTGTTGTACTGAACGTTTGGGTCTGCAAACCCACGAACGCCGGCCATGGTACCAAAGTAATGGTCAAAGGCACGGTTTTCTATCACACGTTTAGATCATATGCCGATGAATGATAGATACAGATGACTAACCTTGCATGAACAGGATGACATGGTCGATATCAGCAAGGCCCTTGGATTCCACAGGGCCTGTAACGGCCAAGACGGCCGCAAGGACCCAAGCAGTGCCTCGAGAGATGAGCATGTCGAAACAGCCAGGCCAGTTCACTATGCACTGCCAAGTCCAAAGAAGCCAGGACTCAATATGTTGCAACATGGTGGATTCATATACTTGGCAGTTCTCTCAAGGGCCCCGGTGGAGTATGACGATGGTCGTTTGTTCGGTGTTGAGAGGGTTGATAAGAATCAACTCACACGTTTCAAATCCGCCTTCTGTGATTAGCAGACGATATCGCGCGGAAATAAATGAAACCACTCTTGCTGTAACTCTAGATGCAGATCTCATCTGGATCTGGAGGAGATGTTGTATGCTAACTTATTCCCCCGACCGATGCAAACTGGGCCCATGTGAAACGCCAACATCTCAGCCAATCATGTTGACCCATTGCATCTCGTGCGAGATCTACTTATCAACAACATCACAAGGACGTTGCACTTACACGTGACGCTGCGGAAATACGGCACGGGTTTGAAGTCGAACATCGCTCAATTACTCCAAAATCACCAAGGAGCCGAGGTTGTGACCGACTCAACAATGATAGAAGTGTAACCATGGTGGCTCACGATGAGGAACACGATGGTCTTCTTGACGAGTTTGAACTGCAAGATGAAGATTCAAAGGCACGGCCTAACTCGTCGCATCATACTGTGAGACGGTGTGCCAGGTTTGTACGACGACGTGTCTGGTGTCTTATAGCAGTCGTTGTCGCTATTGCGTTACTGGTCATTATTGGCACCGTTTTGTCATCAATAGGAACTCTGAGGGCCCCGGAAAGCCCCGGAAAAGGACGTCATCTTGGCATTCGGCTGCATCCAGACCTCCAACAACACTCACCTTCAACTGGACCATCACAGCTGGACTCAGATCGCCAGATGGCGTTCAGAAGCGAGTATATCTTGTCAACGGTAGGTTTCAATACTGCTGTCATTTGTCATGTCTCACTCAATATTGTAGATGAATTCCCAGGACCAACCATCGAGGCGAGGTCTGGAGACCGGTTTGTGCTGCACATCCACAATGACCTCAAAGAAGAGGGCATCTCTCTGCACTGGCATGGCCTTCGGATGAAGAACCAAAATCCGATGGATGGTGCTGTGGGAATCACACAATGTCCTATCGCACCAAGTCAGGTTTTTTTCTACAATTTCACTATTGGCAACGATGAACACGGCACCTTTTGGTGGCATAGCCATTCTGACGTTCAGCGAGCTGACGGGCTTTGGGGAGGTTTGATTGTGCACTCTCCTCAGGAAGCAAGCCCACCGCCAGAAGACTATTTGGTCATGGTCAGTGATTGGTTTCATAGAAACCAGACTGAAGTCCTGGCTTGGTACGCTGATGCCAGCAGTCGAGGAAACGAGCCAGTTCCAGATTCACTATTGTTAAATGGGAGAGGGCGCTTCAACTGCTCAATGGCGGTTCCTGCTCGGCCAGTTGTCTGTTCTCAGATTGCAACACATGAGCTTGTGCCACTATTCAATCCATCTAGAAAGAAGGCGATGAGATTGCGCTTTGTCAATACGGGTTCAGTCGCAGGCTTCAGCGTGCAGATAGACGGAGCGACGATGCAGCTAGTTCGCGTAGACGGCGGTTTCAGCGTTCACGCAGAGGCGAGCGATTCCATGGGTATTATTTATCCCGGAGAAAGGATAGACGTTGATATCAGGTGGTCTGAAAACCATCATGGGGGTCGTTGGCTGACTATTGACCTAGACTCTGAGTACATTGCCATTCCTCGGCTCTTGTGTGGAATACTAACGACCGGTCCAGAAATTTTGGGTATCCCAACCCAGCATTGAATCCGAAACAGAGCTTTCTCGTCTTCGAGGGAAAGGAGAGCGAAGGTGACCACAAAGAGCATCATGCGCCGAATGAGGCTCGAGCCCTCGATGTCCATAATCTCACCGCTGCTACGAGAGTTTCTGACATCCCGTCTAAAGTAAAGGAGACGTTTGTCTTTTACGCAAAAACTGAAAAGCTGTCACACTTGAATTACGAACCTGTCGGTTTCATAAACCATACCTCATGGAAACCACAAAGCCCCCCTTTACTGTCTCAAAACAGGTCTACTTGGGACGAAAACCAACTTGTTCCCTTCATTGGCCTAGCTTCAGACGAGCCTACGAGAGTGGACATTGTCATCAACAACCTCGATGACGGTGCCCACCCCTTTCATTTACACGGCCATTCCTTCTACATTCTGTCGTCCTACAGGGATGAAGGTCGTGGGGGCTGGGGTAGCTATGATCCCTACTCTGGTGACCAGCCTCCAAATGGCCTCAATCTGGACTTTCCGCTGCGCAAGGACACAGTTAGTGTTCCTCGGAGGGGTCATGTGGTCTTGGCATTGATGGCAGACAATCCAGGGATTTGGATGCTACATTGCCACATGCTGGTTCATATGGCGAGGGTAATGGCGATGGCGTTTCATGTTGGAGATTTTAAGGATGCAGAGCATTTTATTCCAGCAAACCATAGGGCTGGCGAGCTTTGTGGGAAATAAACGACCTTGAGATGTCGTTCAACAATGTGGTTGAAGGGCTAGAGTCAGCAATTCAGAAAAGTATTGTAAAGGCGTATTAACATTAAATATTAAACATCAGTCGACTTTCCTAGCTCCCTCCACACTCCCCATTTGTATTGCCCCTGGATCCTCCGACACCGTCTCCGATGCCCGTCTTCGCGCCATCGCCCTCTCCTTCTCATATGGAGAAATGGGGGTTAGGGGTGACGGCGAGTTCGGAAAACAAAATGTTGTCAGAACAGAGAAAAAAATGATATAAGTAATAGAGCAAGAAAAATGCGATCGAATGAGACTAGTCCCATAATTTTCACTATCTTGTGGAATAAGTTATCGTGGTTTATAATGTTAAATGGATTGAAGTTTGACAAGTTGGTCGCTGACATAAGAAAGTCTTGGCTCACGATTAATTCAATTCAGTATAGCGGGCGCCCGCTACAGAGGCGCCCGGACGCGCAAATTATGTCAGCATTCAACCGACGCAACACAACAGTAGAATTCAACGGCTGCCACAATGGCTCAATGAAATCCGTTCTCTCGGGCGTAATAAGTACTGTTATCAGTGTGTAGCGCTCAGACTTCAAGACCTAGAACGATAGAATTCAAGCTACTTAGCTGAATACAAACCCTGCTGCTCTTTTCCATCCTTCTCCGCCGCCTCCCAGATCTCCCGCATGCCTCTTCTACCAGCAGAAAAAGGATTGCTTTCCATCTCCGCAGCTACCTGAGCCTCAACCCGATCATCTTCTGCCTTGCTCCAATCCAGGTAGGCCATCATCTCCTCCTTGCTCCAATCTCTAGAGCCCGTTGGCATAGTACAGCGCCGGTCCATCTGCTTCCAGTTAAGACACCACTGGTAGCTTGCTTTATCATATCGTGGAGGTAAACCCTGCGCCTTCCGATATTCTTGATTGGTTTTAACACTTCCACGGGGTTGGGCCTTATACCAAGCATCTCGAGCCGCAACATATCTTTGGTAGATAGCCCGTGGATCATCATATCTTAGTGTCGGCTGCGTCCCTGCCTGTATCGACGGTGCTGTTGGTGACACCGCCGGCGCTATGCTATTTACATCGCCGACATTAACGATGATGCAGCTGGAACTATCTCCACCTGGCCCTGCCTGCCCTGGTAGTTCCGACGATGATGCCAACGGCATGGCTTTTGCCTGCCTAGATGAACCTGGCAATGGTGCCGCTGACGGCTGTAAGATCCCCTCGTACCGCAGAGGGCATGCCTTTGAGGTCATCACATGACCTAATGTGTGGCATTTGCTGCACTTAGGCTGTGCCCTCTGTCGTTTCGTTGCCTCAACTGCCTCAAACCCACTCGGCTCTCGCCTTGTGCTTGATACCGGTTGATTTCGCCTCTTGTTAAGCTGGCTCAAGGCTGCTCTGGGTTCTAGCATAGGCTGTGGCTGAGCTATATGTCGCTTCAAGTGCTAGTGTGGATGAAAGTGCTCTAGTAACAGGGCCTTCTTTTCCTCCTCGAGCCTTTTTAAGGTATGAGCACACGGTAGTCCATACGAGGATGTGAAGCTCTGGCTGCAAGGAGCTCTAAGTGCCGAAATTAACCGCTGTTGTTCTTGCACCTTGCGCAAAGCTTGATGTGAGATCCAGCCCCGTATAGCCTCAAATAGCACCCCGGAGATATCTAGCGGTATTCGTATCTGTTGAGAAGCTCGTAAATGATTTAGTTCCCTTAGTTGGTTAGTAATAGCAGGTTTCATCGCTTGCCAGGTGTCAAAGAGGTCCAGAGTAGATATCTTGATATGTGATTTTATCAGGGAATGAATTCCTTCCGCCCTACGAATTTATTAGTATCTATCTTCTATGGCTGCATGATCCTGTAAGCTACCTGCCTTGAGGTAGCAATGTTGCCGAAGTGCAAGTGTTTATCTACCCATGCTTTGACGATCCTCTCCTTGTAAGGTTCAAGCCAGAATGTCTTAATATACCCAACAGCCTCTGTGTACTTCTCAGCGTATTGACGCTCGAAGCTAGCCAGGCGCTCTTGAAATACCGCTTCAGTCGGTGAGGCTACAATCGAGTGCCAGGATGCATAGAATGCATCCCATGCCTTTTCTGGCTGGTCTCCGCCGCCCAGGGTTAAGACAGGCCGGCAATGCTGTAAGACTGCCTTGTTGACGTGCCAGAGGCAAAGCAGCGCCTTGGAGAACGGGAACCAGGTTGCGGAAGCATTCATCGCCGCTGGCCACCGGTCTGTCAAGATGACAGAAGGAAGATCGTGCTGATAGAGGGATTTGAGATGCTGCAGGGCCCATGAGTAGTCCTCTTCTGTCTCGCCAGAGAGAAAAGCAAAGGCAATGCAGAAAGAGCGCTGACAAGAGTCAACACCAACCATGTCAAGCAGTGGCATAGCGTGCTTATTCGTCTTGTAGGTGCAATCCAGTATCAAGACATCGTGATTGCATTGTAGGTATGCAACAGAGTCTGGATGGGCAAAGAAGATAGCCGTCAGACGATTATCGGAATCTAATCGGACTCGGCACCAGAAACCCTCCCTGTTCAAGTGGTCGACCAGTGCCTGAATGCTGCTTTGACCTTCACATAAATCTCTTCTCGTTGCCGCAATTCGATTATAGATATCTTTCTGGGTCGCAAGGGTATCGGAATTATTGTAAAGATAAGTTCTGATTTCCCGAGGGGCAGCTCCTGAAGCTGTGAGGCTGGAGATAGCTTTGACATCGTTTTCCTTGAGTTGGCGATGTGCTGGGTGGGCGGACGGGTCTTCGCTTGGCGGGTGATTGTGTAGGGCGTGTTCCTGGCTCGGTCGATGACTCAAGACCCATGAATTCCCTCCCAGGGATTGTTTGGCAAGTACTGAGAACTTGCAACCAGTTCCTCGGCTACATGTGCGACGTGTTCGTTCGATAGATGCACTTGGCGGAGGCTTGTTCCGATCACACGCAAATACAACTTTGACTCGGCCGTTTGAAGTTTTGGAAGATTTTCCTGTCGTGAATGCATAGCCTCTAGGCTTTGCCCAAGAGTTGATGGCTAGAAGAAGAGCCTCCCGAGAGTCGTATGTGCCCTCTGGCGGGAGCACATCATCAGGAAATGCTGCTTGAGCCATTGTGGCAGCCGTTGAATTCTACTGTTGTGTTGTTGCGTCGGTTGAATGCTGACATAATTTGCGCGTCCGGGCGCGCGGGGTCTAAAAGCGCGCCCGGGCGCCTCTGTAGCGGGCGCCGTCTAGCCGGTACGCGTTCCGCGTCTCTTATTATTATGAACCCCTTTTTAGGTGCGATCATGGTAGAGAAAGCGAGACAATGTCTCCATCAGCCCCGAGACGTCGTGGTCGACCCAGAAAAGCGGCGTCTGACGAGGAGCGAGCAGCCCGGAAACGTGCTTTGCAGCGTACACGATCACAGCGATACTACCAAAAACAACATCAGCAAGCCATCAACCCCCATTGCGCGCCAACCGAGTCGCAACAAGCACAATTTATACATCATTACCATTATCAACCTCATCCGCCCGCTATACCGTCGACAACGGATCCGGTCATTGGCCTCCACTTAGAGCCTCATCTCCAGATCCCCCCACCGCTCGAGGATCCACCAGCGGCCGAGCCCACATACAACCGAAACTACGACGACGACGACGAACCGAACGAGGCCGCAGCGGGTCCGGCCAGAGCACCGTGCAGCCCACCACCTGTGGGGGATAGCGAGCTACATGATACGCCATCCCAGTATTACCCGGCCGAGGAAGAACGGAGTCAGTCCGGCCAGGAGATACAGGACCTCCTGCAATCGGTTGAGAAAAGCCTTCACATCTCAATATCACCAGTCCAAGGTACCTATCCATTATTCTATTCCGACTCCCTCGAAGCGGTATCCTGAATCTCGGTGAGGGCCTGCTGACCTGATTTCAAACTATAGCTGATGATGGCGTCGATGCCGCCGCCGACAACGACGATGATGAATGCGAAGATGATCGCGGATTTATCAACCATCCTCATCAAAATGAACCCGTTCCGGAAAACTCGATCTCTACACTCGAAAAGTACCTTGCCCAGGAATGGACAACGCACCCGAGCTGCCCAAGCGAAGAACATGAAGCAGATCATGATAGCCTGGTCAAAACCGGTCACCATCACTCGTGCAACTCTATAGAAGATGTTATCGTTCGGCTGGATGGATTGATCGATGACGGCCACGATCATCACCCGCTCCCACATGTCACTGATCCTTCTTCTGATCTTCTCGGACATGCCTCTCAACTGGAGAATCTCCACGGTGGCGACCCTCCTTACGATGCGCAACAGCCCATGCACTCGCACTATCGTAATTTCCGAGCAGCTTGCCAAATCGCTCTTGAAGGATCTTCAAGTGACGGTGCACCACCAAGTCTTTGCCTCCCAACCAGACATCGCCTTGCTCAGCCCTTTACGGATGACTTCATTCAGAAGACCTACGACCTCGATAGCATTTGTAGTTTTCCCTCTTCCTTAGCTGTCGCCAAGTTAGGTATCCAATGGTACCCGCAACCCTATGTCATCTTCAACCATACCGATGATGTACATCTCAGCATTGATATCCCGAGCAGCACTTTTTACCAAAACAACTCTCACCCCCAGGGAACCCGCCAGCGACAACGACCCCTACATCATATCCCTAACTATTGCTTAGGACGGATCCAAGGATTAATCGATACATTCATCTGGGTGTTTTTCCCAGCCTTATGCTCTCATTATACACATAACAACCCGCACACGCAGACCTCCCTCTCCAAGGAACAGTACACGCTTTGGTATGAGCAGATCCTACTGCCAGCGATCATCGCAGCAGTTCAAGACCCGAACATCCTTCAATATATACCAAAAAGCCGCCGGATCGCCCAATCCACTTCGCGCGCCCGGCAGGAGAGCATCTCGACTGAGCGCCTCAACGAGGGGAATGGGAATGCTGACGTCCTTGGCCAGGGCACCAGGAGCAACGCACTCTCCTATATCCTTCAACACAGACACCTTGGGGCCATATGGCAAGGGGTTCAATCACGCGCGGCGACGTTTCCCCAGTTCGCTGGCATCAAACTCTACATGGGGGCCAAGAACTTGAAACTTGCCTACATGCATCCCGATATCACTCAAACCATCAGCGACTGGCGCAACCAATGGAACGCCGCCGTCGACGAGAGATTCCTTGATCCCAATAGTACCTACGTTGATATCGGCCGTCAATATACTCCTCGAACTGGGTCTGCCGCCGAGGCCAATGTGCTCCTCTGGCGGCAGCGACAGGCGTGGAGTCGTCGTTATAATGCCCCGGGCCTTGCTGAACAAAACCCGCCCGAGCCTTCAGAGCCAGTCAAGTCTGGCGTCGCTGCCCTCCGCCAAGCCGAGTACCCATGGGTCACGATGCGCGACGCGGTTGACATGACCATCACGCCTACGCGCAAGAGCCGTGAGGTTCTTGAAGGCCTCATGTACAGCCAGTTCTACAATCTCATCAAGATTCCATTTGACGCCGCTAGCCAATATCCGTTTCAGAATCCCCAGCTCGAGAAGATGGCCCTGGACCCGTCATACCTGGCTGACTGCGAAGGCTCTACCCGTGGGAGTCACGCCAATCAAGCTTCTCTCAAGCTCGCATACCGCTTGAGTAAGCTTCGCGTCAGAGCCGGCTTAGTTCCGAGCGGTGAAGACGGCATTCCCGTCTCGTTCACCTATGGGGTTCGAGCCGAAGATCGCGTATCTTGGGCGCTCCTTCAACGCATCCTCCCTCACTTAGCCTCTTCCCAGGCGGCGGCCCAAACTGGTCATCATCAGGCATCTGCTGGCCGGGAGCCACCTTTCTTCGCCATCCAATCGAGAACCATGGCGCACTTCCTACATAGCAACATCAACAGGCATTGCTTTCTCTTCGAGTACATCAAGTCCCAGACCGGCCCGAGGTACTCTCTGCCTGAGACTATCGTCATGGCGGTGGCGCTTCGAAGACTGCGTTTTAACATGTCTGGTATCATCGCCAAGGAGTCCGTGTTGTGGAGAGATCGATGGAAATCGACCCGACAGGGCGTCGAGGTCGAGCAGGAGGGGCTTGGTCTTTACAAGACCTCGCAAGACTACGGCCTTGGCTGGTGGCTCCCGGGAAAATTTGACTGGGATAATTGGCGCTTCAAAGGCGATGTCGGCGATCGACTCATTGCGGGCAATGGCATTCTACAGCGTGATTATGGTCGTCAATGGAGGGTTGTTCAGGACATCCGCGACGTCCACGCACGCATATGGCAGGCCCAGAAATGGGCTCAGCTCTACTCCGTCCGAGAGCTGCCAACCAATCGGTCCATCTGGCTTGAGTACTTGTATAGCACCGTCATCGAGCTCTTCCAGTGTGACGTCTGGCATGCAGCCGAGAAGAGTCTCGAGTGGACAACCGGCTCTGATCTTACTGAAGAAGCGGCTGCTAGATTCTCCAAAGCTAACCCCCCGGCGTACTGTTATGAGGTCTTGCAGGACCTATTCCACGACCGACGCCGGAACGTCAGCCACACTCGACCTCATCTCCTGGTAGGCAACAAGATCCGCTCTCTGAATGTATGGAACCTCGTTTGCGACCTGCTTGGATTTGACCTCCACGACGGGCGACTTGAGCAGCGAAAAGGCCTTAAATCCACCCCTTACCGCATCGCTACCCGACGCAGCATCGAGCTTGTGAGTGATGTGCTAGGACATACGGAGGCGTGTCGTTGGTTCATGAAGCTCGGCCGCCTCCTCCTCCTCACACATTGGATCCTCCCCTGGCCGTCTACTACTAAGCTCATCTCGACTACGAAGGAGAGCGGCAAGAAAGACCTCAAGCGGCGGCTAATCTGGGTCTCCCTTGTTTACGCCACTCCCGACCTCCTGCGTTTATACAACCGCCGTTCAACCGTACCGATGTGCCCTATCGGGGATAAAGAGCGCCAAATTACAGTTCGTGACCAGCTCTGCCAAGCCCTGCACGCCACCTCCGCTGAGCGGTTTGGACCGTCTGGGTGGACGCCAGAATCCGACCCTTCTGACTCTCGCTTCCACTGGGTCCCCGAAGACCTCCTTCGACGCACCGGTCCCATCCTTTCCGTCGGGTCTTTCAATATCGGTCGAGCCGTAGAGCCCTGTAGCAATGGCCAGGTTTATCCACTTGCTGAACGAGGCCGGCCGCCAGTCCTCCGATTGGTGAGCCGCATACGGAACCGCACACTTGAGGAGCTGGACCAACTATTCAGCGACCTCATCTTAGCCGCACAATCAGAGGCCGAATATCAAGAACTGGGGGCCACCCAACCCGTTTTTGACTCCGATCTCGATGTGGTCCACCCACATCTAGACCAACATGGATTTACCCGGAATCTCAACCAGACAGCAAGCGGCAGTCTGATGAATCCCGCCTCGGCTACAGGCGACACTGCAAGCGATAGTGACACTCTGGACTCAAGTAGCACATGGAATCCACCCACGCGGCTAAGGCGTGCCCTCAGAACGCGCTAGTCACCCCGTTCCTCTATACATTGTCGACAACGTCTACAGTATCGAGTATCGACGTCCTATTTGTGTGATGGAACCCGACCCCGTGATATCTCGACGGATCTGGTTGTTGGCCTCCACTTGGAGCCGCATCTCCAGATCCCCACTCCGTTTGAAGTTCCACTGCCGGCCGAGTCCACTTACAACCCCGACTACGACGAACCAAGCGAGACCGAAGCGGGCCCGGCAGTAACACCAGACAACCCACCAATCTGGCACCATGAGGAAAACTCACGGATCAACCGCCCGAGCCCGGCCGATGCGCAAGAACACCACCCGCTTTTCGAAGACTCTCAGGCTCAGCTCGAGCTTATGTCACAAGGATGCGACGCAGCCGACGCGGTGTCTATCCAAGACCAACCCAACCCGTTACAGCTTGAAGCTCGGGATGAAGAACTACAAGCCCTGGTCGATACAGTCCAGCAATTGCTCATCACCCCGGATCGGGAGACAACAAGAGGCAAGAAGGATCTAGCGAGGATCTTATATTCCACTACCGGAGCGATTCATACACTAACCCGGTTTACTAGACGTGATCAACCCACCACAATCCTTAAGCACGACGGGATTACCGGGCGATCCAGCGGGGTGGAGCCCTCAATCTGTCGCTTCTGCTGGCGCCTGTCACACCTCTGATGGGCTGCAGATCGAAACGCCGCAACGGCCGTGCCAGTCAAGGAATCGATCAACCCCCCGGGAGCAAAAGAATACCCTGCATACCTGGCTGCGGCCTTCCCCTCACACGCTAGACGGCTCGCCCGGGTCGCCCGGGTCAACGAGGGCCAATGCCCATGACCAAGACGGGTTTCTCTTGTCATCGGCTGCTGGCGTCAAGACGTTCATACAGGAGCATCAGGACTTTATCGACCGTCCTCGTCAAGCGCCGAGAGACTTTGGAGTCGAATGGAGTTACCATGGGCTTTATACCTGGAACCTCCGCCGTCGGCTTGAACGACAGGACTACCTCGTTACTGAGGACGTCCTCTGCGGTATTCGGCTTGTCATTGAGCTGAGTGGCCGCCAGGACGTCATCACACTCGTGCGGACCATCCAGCTAGGCGAACATCATGCTATACAGCTGAGCCCAGCCGAGATCGAAGACATGCGCCGGCATGATAATACGATTATACCCATCTTTCATCCGGGCGTCGACAATACGATCGGTCACTGGTCTCTCGCCATCTACCAGCGAGCCCGATCGTCTTTCCTCGTCTTCGATTCCCTCCATCCCGATGACTCCTGCCGTTCGGCACTCCGAGAGGTCCATGATGCTGTAGTGGATCATCAAGGCTCTGCACCGGCGTCGGTCTACCATGTGCCGACGACTCGGCAAGTATATGGGTGGACCTGCGGCCTTATAGTGATAGAGTGTGCCCGGTGTTTCTTGGCTATAGGTGATCTAGCCATGGGCCGGGGCGAGGACGAGACCTTGCCGTTCGAACAGCTTGACTGGACGCAGCAGGAGCCGTACCTGTCTGGGATACATGACCCAGGTCTGCGAGAGGTCAGTGCCATATCGTACTGGATCGAGGTCATTTCACAATACCTTGGCGTGCCATCACCATTCAACGCCGCGGCCGATGGGCAAGCTGACGTAGCGCCGCAACGCGGAAAGCTCGAGACTCCCGTTGATGGCAGTGCTGATGGAACCGTGGAACCAGCCGACCCCGCCGTGCTGTTATTCCAAGAGTGGAATGGCGCAATAGGATGCACTTCTCAGCAGCATGAAGACGACCATCATGTTCAGGTGGAAAAGGCAGCCGAGGAACGAGGGGCTATACCGACCTGCTCCTCACTCCTTGACGTCGCAAAGCGGCTAGAGGGCAGGACCCCACCGGATGGCGACACGAGCGAGACTCGTCTCCCATCAGTCCTTGATCCAGCACAAGATCTACTACGCCCCGGACCTCGGGCAATTTGTTCAGAAAACGGCCCTACCCGCTACAGCAGCGCCTGCAAGGTAGCGATGGAAGGCCTGACGGCAGATGAGTCAAGCCCGCCTTACCTGTGTATGCACTCCCATCATCACCAGTCACAAGGACCAGAGCGCAACTCGATCTCATCGTCATACGATATCGATAGTCTCTGCAGCTTCCCAACGTCCCTCGGCGTCGCTAGGCTAGGGTTCCAGTGGTATACTCAACCACATGTCACTCTCAATCACGTCGATAATGTCCATCTCAGCATGGAAATCCCTTCTCCTGGTGGTCCAGACGGTGATGCCGCCATAACACAGCCTCTCCATAATATCCCAAATTACTGCCTCGGGCGCGTCATCGGTCTGGCGGACACTTATATCTGGGTCTTCTTCCCTGCCCTATTCCGCAGCCAGCTCTCCGATCCCTACACGCAGACTTGCATCCCGAGGGAAAGATTCATGCACTGGTATGAGGAAGTGACGCTGCCCGCCATGCAAGCCGTCATTGATGACAACAACATACTCCAGTACATCTCCAAAACCCACGCCATCGCCTCGTCAGACTCGAGCGCACCCCGGGAAGCGCTAGCAGCCAAAGCGGTGGTCGAGGAAGAGGAGGCGGATATGGAGGAGGAACTGGGGGGATTCATGGGCACGAAGAGGCGAGAGGCACCGGGTAACCCGTCAGGACCGCACCGTAAGCACTTTTACGTTACACTGCAGTCCCGATACCTTGCCACTCTCTGGGAAGAAGTCCAGGCGAGGGCTGCTCCCTTCCCCGAGTACGCCGGCCTGCGGCTCTACATGGCTGCTAAGAACACTAAGCTGACGTGGATGCGGCCTACGCTCGGGTCAACGCTTGAAGAGTGGCATTGTCACTGGGACTCCGCAGTCGACGAGACCTACGTTGATCCACAGGCGACGTACATCGACATCGGGCGCCAGCTGACACCCGCCGAGATGGGACCGCGTGGGCGTGTATTGCTATGGCGCCGATGCTGTCTAGACAGACTCTGGCGTCGTCGGCTACAGTGGAGTCAGCTTCAGAATCGCCTCAATGGGCGGGAAGAGGGCGCCGATCGGGGTGAGTCAGGTAAGCGCCGTAGCCCGCCCATTCGCCGGACCACCTACCCATTCGTAACCCTCCGCGATGCCAGAGATATGACGATCACTCCCGGGCCAGGAAGCTGGGAGCTTCAAAAAGGCCTCGTCTACAGCCAGTTCTATAACCTCATCAAGGTCCCATTCGATGCCACTAAGCAATACCCTTTCCAGAACCGCCATACCGAGAGCATGGCCCTGGACCCGTCGTATCTCCTCGACCAGCGCAACTCGACGCGGGGAGCGCATGCGCACCAGTCCCGGGTGCAATGTGCATACAGGCTCAGCAAGCTCCGCATCCACCGTAACCTTCCGGCGGTCGATCAGGATGAAACGGATGACGATGCGGTGCGGTCGGCGCTCGAACTGACACAGCACCAATTTACATATGGCATCCGGGCGGAGGACCGAGTGTCGCTAGCCCTCCTACGGCGTATCACGGATCTATTCTCATCAGCTCCAGCTCCAACTCCAGCTCAGCCAAGAGAGGCGCCGGAGGATGATGACACAGGAGACTACCCTTTCTTTGCCATTCCTTCTCAGACGATGGCTAGATTCCTCCGTGCCAGCATCAATCGATACTGCTTCCTGTTTGAGTACATCAAGGCACAGACCGGCCTGAAGTACTCGCTGCCTGAGACCATCGTCATGGCAACGGCACTCCGCGGACTTCGATTTAGCTACGACTCATCCCTCATCACGAAGGAGCCAGTGCTCTGGGGAGATAGATGGACGTCAACACGGCGTGCGCGGCCCCGAGAGGGGGAACCACAGGCGGTCGAAGTACAACGAGAAGGACTAGGCCTGGGTAAGACGTCTAAGGTCCACGGGTTTGGCTGGTGGCTTCCAGGGAAGTTCGACTGGAACACCTGGCGGTTCGCTTCCGAAGTTGGCGATCGACTGGCGGTTGGTAATGACCTCCTACGCCAGGACTATAAGCGGCAATGGCGAGTGCTCAAGGATATTCGCGACGTCCATGTCCGGATGTGGCAAGCCCAGAGCTGGGCAGGACGGTATCAAATCCATGAGAACGTAGTAGCAAGGAGGCTGTGGCTTGAATATCTCTACTCCACAGTGATCGAACTCTTCCAGCGGGACGTCTGGCGCGCGGCTCTAAAGAGCACCAAATGGAAGACAGGCTCCGACGTTACGGACGAGGCGATGATCAGACACCCGGAGTCTAGTCCTCCGGCCTTCTGCTACGACGGGCTGTCAGACTTGTTCCACGATCGCCAGCGTGACATTGACCACACCCGGCCTCATCTTGTTACCGGAAACAAGCTGCGGTCAACCAATGTGATAGATCTCTTTGACGATCTGTTCTCACCCAGCTCTGCAGACACATCCATGAAGCGTCGAAGGGGCTGGTCTTCTCTCCCTTTTCGCATTGCAACGCGCCGCAGCATTGAGCTCGTCGAGATGACGCTTGGGTCGACCAAGGCGACGCAATGGTACGCGCAGCTTAGGCGGATCGTCTTATTAACTCACTGGATCCTTCCGTGGCCGTCGGATACCGAGCTCCTTACGACGACGAAGGAGAGCCGGGCGGCGAATCTCAAACGCCGCCTTACTTGGGCTTCTGTTATTCACATCGGCCCTTCGGCCGAGTCGACGGGGTTTTCTGAGCCGTCTGTGCCGACGCGGAAGGTCGACGACACAGATCGTCGCAGCTCCACGCAGGACGACCTTTCGCAAGCGCTCTCCGAGGTTTGTAGATACCGCTTTGGCGATAGAGGCTGGACGGATAGCGCCGATAATATAAGCTGCCACTACCATTGGTCCACCCGAGACTTGGTCAGGAGCACGCGCGATCGCATCAGCCTCGATGCCCTCCAGCTTGGCCGCGCCGTGGAGCCGTTCAAGAAAGGATGGATCTTTCCTGTCGCAGAGGCTGGTCGACCACCTCAGCTTCGCATGGTTAGACGCATTCGGGATAGGACTCTAGATGAGCTAGATCGACTTTTCTGTGAGCTACTACAGGCGAGCAGCAATAACCCTCCGGGTCAGAGTCTTACCCCTGACTCCAGACAGGGTGACATATCGGAAACCAGTCAGATAGTTTCAGGATCTCTAGTTGCAGCACATCGTGCAAAAGGATATCGCCATTTCCCGTGGCTGAGAGTCGGGATGCGGACGGTAGAGGAGCGAGAAAGTCTTCGGAAACACTTCAAACGGTACGGTCGCGAACGAGCGAGGAGAATTGCCGATACTGCCTCGAATTCTTCGGAGGAGACGAACTGGACCGCGCAGACGAATGGGACTGACGAGTCGTGGAGAGCACAGAAGCGTTTAAGGAGGGCAGTAAGAGAGCAGCTGATAACTCTACCGACGTAGTCATTATTATATCATGGACGCTCAAGTGTAGCATGTAATAATCAGTAGGCTATCTAAACTATAGAGAGAGTTAAAGCGTATGGGCGCGATGATGATGATGATGATGATGATGATTTCGAGGCGGCGGGCGGGCCACATGTGACAGATAGTATTGTGCGCCGAGTCGGGCTTTCAACATCAAGGATGGCGCCTGTTTGTTGATCCGAATCAGAGTTGAGATTGGAAATGTCGCGCGAGCACTTGGTGAAAGTGGGATTCATTAGGGCCGAAGTGTACATTTGGAATGGAGAAACATAAATATGAGTGAAAGTACTTTAATGGGCCTTATTTGTAACCCCTACCTAGACAAACGTGATCGGGGATAGTAGATGAATGAATAAAAGGACATAAATTTAATCGTCACTCAAGCTTGTATATAAATTAGCCGGGGGTGTGGGGGAACCGGCTGGGATAAGCTCGTTGACGCAAACCCCTGAAGCTCCGCCTACCCTCATTTCCTGATGACACAATCCCCTTCTAGTCATCGCAAATACTGACAGGATATTCATCATTGGCAGTAGACGACGACGAAGGGGGGGGGGGGGGGCTGACTAGCGCCAGACAGACGAACAGAGGACGAGGAGGCAGAGGATTGACTTTGGAGATGAAGTTCCTTTTTAGAGTATACCCAGACTAGTGCGAGAGGGATTTGATAGGGTGAAGGGGAACGCTGCGGGAGCGGATGAAATGGCTCTCTGACACTACACACGGTAGTAACAACCTACCTGGCGGAGAGCCTGGGCGAACCGAGGTGAGTGATATAAAAGGAATCGACTAAATGGAGTAAGGATAAGCTCACAAATGCCAAACAGAAAAAAACAAGGCGCCAATAGCCCGATGCTGCGAGAGCTAGGGTGGATAATCGAGGTGCAGGGTAAGCGAGACCGTCCACGAAACAGCGATTATTGATGACGAGGGGAGGAAGAGCTAATATAAACTACGCAGGTATCTACCGAGGCACATGAAAGATCCCGAAGGCTTTAGCGGATGCGTTTTCGGTAGTAGGGGAGAGAAGCTGGGTGGATGGGTGTGTATCGATTATCGCGGAGCGACCGAAAAGAGAGCATGGCACGCATTGATCAGGAGGGGGGTGGTGATTTAAGACTTTTATTCTAATTCCCAATTGTAAGAGACCTCTACCCTGGGGAACGGTACTTAACCACCACCAGCCAATATACGGCGAAGTCAGGTTTAATATTCGATGCCACGTCTAGAGCCCTCTTGTTTAAGTTGGCCTAGTAACCTTTTCTTCGCACTGGGGTCGGATGCATCCTCCTTCAACATAAACGGCACCGCAAATTCTTCGATCAAGTTGCAGAGGGCGTCAATGTCTTTAATCTGCAGATCTCGCTTAGATCTGCGGACGAAGAGGATACTGCCAAGACACAGATGATGCCGGTAACTTGGCATACGAACCCATTCCCCGTTTTTGACAGAGGCCGCCGTCAGGAGGAGCTCGGCTAGAGGGTTCTTTAGGTCATCAGACGGCGGGCCGTTGTCCTCCTTGCAAAGGCTACTATTATATGCCTTTGCAACTAGTTCTAGGCCAAAGAGTAAGGGGATGTCGCATGGATCGTCGCCCTCGAGGTTGAACAGAGGGTGTGTCTTGGGAACGGCCACCTCGACCATCTGCGGCTCGTGCCGAGTGGCCTGGTCACGGCGGCAGTTGATTCGGACACCAATGGCCTTTGAGGTCCTGTCGGCCAGCACGCGCTTGGATAGATGGTCGTGTTGACCAGGTTCGTCGATCATGCTCCCGATTGTGTCTCTGTAGTAACCCAGGTAGTCGATGGCATCACGGTAGGCAGTGAGGGTGGTGTCGGTGGAGTGGGTGGCGTGGTTCAAAGTCGGTCCCCTTCCTCATGACCGCAACGACTGGGCCCTTCCAGATGAACTCGCCCAAGGTATCACCAATTAGGGTTGGGACTATACCGTGGATTGCCTGATTGGTTTTGATGTTGCGGGGTGGCATGTCCGGATCTAGGAACCATAGGTGGATGGTATCCGGATTGCTAGGCCTTCCACGAAGGATATTGCCTTTTATTTGGCGTAAGCCGCGGCCGATGTATTCGTTTCCGGGAATATGCAAGAGTTGGTCTAGGACTGGGTGGAAGTAAGGCTTGACCTCGTACTCATCCTTCTTGGTGTCTATCCACACAAGGGAAGGCCGTTTCTTATTCATGGGGAAGAAAATGGCAAGGTAATGTGTTGGAGAAGGCCGATTGGCAAAGTTGCCTTGAGCTTGCTCCGAGAACTTGGCGCAGAGAAGGCGATGGGTGCGCCAGTCAGTTTGCTGACATTCAAGAGAGCAGTAGGCGGTGGAATGGCAGCGGGCGCATCGGCGAGCGTCGGAAGAGCCGCAGATTGTGCAGGGGATGTCAATATCCATTTTGGGGAGACCATAATATGCAGTTGAATGTATTTGAAGAAAAGGGGGGGAAGAGGGAGTGAAAAAAAGTGCACCGGTGTGCTGGGCAGAATCGGGTGGGTGACGGTTATTTATGTGCCGTATATCTAATTTTTAGGGGCGCATGCAGCTGAAGAGTGTTGTGTGTGGCTTTATGACGACTAGCCAGGGGCTGTCACATCACGGCAGCCATGTTATCAAGGCTGGGGCAGGGGGTGGCTGCAAGGGGGGGCTGGGAGGGTTTAAAACTCAAGCAGTCCCCGGGAGTTTTTTTGGGGAGCCATTTCTCCACTTTCAACTACAACTGAGTTCAGAACACGACGAGCGGCGACGATGCATATTCAACGGCGATGATGCGAGACGACCAAACTACGCGGGGACGATAAAATGATCGCCTCGACGGGTTGAATTAGTTTCAATCCTATTGTTTTCGGACCCTTCTGGCTTACGGGGTTTTTTTTTTTTTTGCCCCTTTTTCCCTATCAATTCGTGTCGACCCGACCTGTCTCCTCTCTGCGCACTTATCTGATAGGTCAAAGGGGCAGGTAGCCCAAGTGGGATCTAGGGTTCATATCAGTGACCTCTCTGGCTGTTTCTGCTGCTCGCCTCGCCTGTTCATCTCGGCGATCCTTCCGGCTGTCTATATTAGTATTCCTATCAGAGGGCTCTCGTCTGGGGCTGGGTGCATCGGCCGGCTGTCGATCTCGACGGTCGCAGCGGAGGGTTATCCGGCTGGTTTGACCAGTGAATTCGTGTTCAACTGGTTGCTCATCCGGTAGTGGACCAGAGGGGTTCCCTTGCACCTACGGTTTCTTATCCTACCTGGGTACTTTTCGCCCCCTTTGTCGGCGATCGGGGAGCGTGGCCAAGCGGCCGATGACGCTTCTTAGTTGTCGGCACTGGAAATGGTGGTGGTGGTAATTGGTTTTGAGGGAGCAAAACACACAGTGTGTCGTTTGGTTCTTACCCATAACCCTAACCTAACCCTCAACCCGTACCCCTGACGGCTACTGACGGTTACCCGTAGCCCTAACCCGAAGCCAAACCCAAACGCAAGGTTTCCGTTTGACCCGGAAGGTTAAGAGGGTTGCGGGTGGTTGTGAGGGTTGGTTTAAGGGGATAAAGGTGTTGTTTACCCGTAACCCTACTCTTCTATTCTTAATTGTCGTGTACCCCGAATTGTCGCGTACCCCTGCCCACCTCTCACGTGCGCCTCTATCTTCGGTCATATCTATCTCGAAGGTTCAGATTTATTGTTGCACGAAAAAAACGTTTTCATACCAGCGAGAACGAATTTTTGAAACAACAGCCACTCAAGGAATACAACACTCCTGCCTGCGGTTGCAACGGGCTTCAACGGATCATAGCATCTTCCCCCGAGGTGCTTTGGCTTCCCTAGAGGTCTCGCTGCGACCGCGGGCGGGAAGAGGAGCGCTACTCGGTTTTAGCCGCCATTTCCCGGCAGCCATGCCCGGTAAGCGGGGTTTGGCCGACAGCCGAAGCGCTCCGAATGTTTATCCGTTGCGCCCCACTTCGCCAAACGCCATATGGCGTTTGGCCAGCCGCCTCCAGACTTCCCACTTTTCCTCCTCAAACCTCTATCTACAACCGGCTGCCAACCTCTGTAGATCGCGGTTATAAATACTAATGTACACATCCTTTTAGGATCTTGTGGGGCGAGCCATTTGCCCCGTGCATGGGTCCTTCTACCTTCAGTCTCCCCCAGTGCTCAGCTTCGTCTGGTTACGGGCTGGTCCTGAATTGCCCTAGGACCTTAGTTTGTTCCATGAACTTGACGACCTTTGCTGCTACTTTGCGCTCGCTCAGTAGTTGTCGGAGGTTTTGACGTCCTGGAAATTGACCTAGCTCCTGGTTTCGAAGTGTGGTGTGCTTCCTGCATTGAAGCAGGATGTGGGCTACTGTTTGCCGTCCATCGCCGCAGTTGCATCTCGGGTTGGTGACCCCAGGCACTCTTCTTTTGAAGAGGAAGTCGTTCATCCCAATCTTTTCCGTCCGAAGTTGGACGTGAATGGCGCTCTGCCTCTTGCTGAAGTGCTTGTGCGGCTGCAGTACTTTCGGTGTCGGCTCTGGCGTATGCCTGAAGGTTGCCCGGCCCCTGGTTTCCTGTTGCCACTGTGTTTGCCATCTTTCCTTGACAACTCTGCACGACCACAGTTTCAACGTGGATTTCAATGAATGCAGTACGGGGGGTTGCTGTGCCCTTGGTCCCGGCGAACCTCTTTGTCGCCATCCTGTGGCTTCTTTGGCCGCTCGGTCAGCCGCTTCGTTGCCGTATATCCCCTTGTGGGCCGGGATCCATCTGATCTCGACGGTCAAACCTTGTGTTCGTAGTTCCTGTGTTCGCTGTGTAATGTCTTGGAGAAGGTATGACCCGGATTTGCCTCTGGACCTCGCCACCGACCTGATAGCTGCTTGGTTGTCTGTGTATATCAAGACTTTCTTTCTGCTATTGCCTCTGTCTCTATCCTCCTGGGCGAGCTGTAGGGCCAAGGAAATTCCCTGTAGTTTACCGGCGTACACCGTTGATACGGAACCATCGCCCATGTAGGCGTTCTTGGTTTGGTTAATGGTGGTGCATACGGCAGCAGCGCCAATGTGGCCGTTGATACCACTTCCATCCGTGTATATGTGTAAGGCATCTGGCTCGTTTCTGGTGCTGTACTGGCGTCTCGCTTGCGCCTTCTCGACGCTCTCTTCGATGAATGTTTCTGGGCCTGTCCACCATGGTGGGACGACATGCGGGGTGATAGCTTCCATTCTCTCCAAATCAAGTCCCCCTTCGTCCTGTACGGCCTTTTGTATTGCTCTGCGCGGGCTCATGTTTGTTCTTTCTTCCCTCGCCTGACAGGAGTTGCGCTGTGTTTCTTGTTTCCCATTGCTGATTCTTCCCAGGCAGTCAGCATTATGCTTCCAGATTTGATGTTCGATGGGGAGGAGGTGTGTTTCGATGTCTAGAGCGGGGGCTGATGTGGCCTTGTAGGCACCAGATATTACCCTAGCTGCTCGCGCCTGCAGACTCTGCAGCTGTGCCAGTGTCTTGTTTGGATATGGCATGTTCCGCGTTCTCCAGTTTGAATTTGACCAGGCCAAGCATGCATACATGATCTGTGGCACCACCACCCCTCGGTAGATCTTTCTCATGTCTTGCAGGGTAAGGCCCCAGGTTGAGCTACCCAGACTGCTGAGGGCTGAGATTGTCTTGGTCGCCTTCCGCCGTACTTCGTCTACGTGGGGCTTCCATTGCAGCGCCGAGTCTATGATGAGACCTAAGTATTTACAAGTCGGCTTTGCCGGGATCTCGCCCCAGGCTGTCTGCAGTGGTTGCTGGGTAGCTATTCTGGTGCGGGCCCTGGTGAAGTGTATGATGCAATGCTCTGTTCGGGATGCCATCAGGGCCGGGGGCCTTGAGCGGCGAGGCTTCTTGTATGGCTCTCTCCACTTCTTGTTCTGTAATGGGTGGCATCGTTATTCGGTCTGGGTAAGTCGCGTTTTCGATGTCGCCAATCTCTGCCTCCGGTGGGGAGGGAAAGAATGCTCTCTTGAAAATTTCTGCCTTTTCCGCTGGATCTGAGACCACCCGAGAAGTGTCTGGGTGCTCCAGTATAGGTGTTATCTCTGGTGCCTGAATGGTCCTATTTCTGGCCCATTTCGCCATTTTCCAGAGAGCATCTGGTGACTCTGATGCTCTCTCTACCTTTTCTCGGTGCGCCCTTCTCAGTGCTTTCTTGATTACCCTGCCCTTGTGGTTTCTGGCTGCTCGGTATGCCTCCCATTTTTCTTCTGTGTGGTAGAGATTGTGGAGTCGCCTGGGGCGTTTGGCCTCAGCCAGCACTTGCGTGCACTCCTCATCCCAGCCGGGTCTGGATTGGGGTGTCCATGTCCTTCGTGGTACTGCTGTCTCTATTGCACTCTTCAGCGCTGCGACTATTTCCCCCACGTACCGATCAAGTGCGTTTCAGGTTCTTGGTCTCCGCTGCGGCGGCAGCTTGTTCAGGATCGCAGACCTGAATTTCTTTTCATCTATCGATTTCCAACTTCTGCTAGGCTCTCTGCTGAGCTGTTTGACTGACACATCGAGGAAGGTTACAACCGGCAAATGGTCTAAATCGTGATCAAGATCACGGTCTACTTCACATCTGATAACTCGGTCGACTAGGCCGAGGGTGACCAGACAGAGATCAATCGTTGTCCGCCTGTTGTTCTCTTCGTACGTGATGGTGCCTGGTGCCAGAGTGTTTGTGAGGTTATAGTCTTCCACAATCTCGACAAGATCTTCCGCCTCTGCCTCTGTTCGAGGAATATGGGAGCCTCCCCACATCTCATGGTGTAGGTTGAAGTCTCCGATCAGTATCTGATCTGCTTGCTGAGCTGAGTCGAGCACCCTTCGCAGTTGGGGTAGTACGCTCC
>LWBZ01000081.1:0-29968 GCA_001633045.1 Fusarium metavorans
GAGCCCTGGCTGACCAGTGGCGTTGCCAATCCATTAAGCGGCTCGGCAGTGTCGTCAGGGAATATCTGGATCTTCCATACTGTCTTCCCTCCCGCCTCGTCGACGATGATGTATGCGACATCAGAATGATCGTGTTCGGGATCCTCGCCGAGACAGGCTCTGGCGTCCGTCCATCCTTCACTGCGCTGTACCGCTGTTCCCACTACACCCTCCACCCATGGCAAGGACGTTACAGTCCACATACAGCGCCACGCAGCTGCAATGCAGGCAAGACTCTCCGTTATCACATACCGCATAAGCCCGACGGGATTCGTCGTCCAGGATCTCTCCACTTGCCCCCTACCGTGTATAGTTGTCGGCGGGAAATTTCCGATCAGTGACCGAGTGGCCCTTCATCGTGTCAGAGATGCGCAACGTGCAACGCAACGCCACCACTATATTGCGGACAGTGAGAGTTCGTAGAAACCCACGTTCAGACGTTCAGGAGGCCTAATTCTCGGCTAGCGGCCGTGATGCCAACTTGCTCTGCATATTCTGGTCAATAGAGTGTCCCGGGTTGTAATATCAGCAACGCGACACCAAGAGGTTCATTAGTTATGCTTGGGTTAGCAGTGACTATTATAGTACACGGGGCAACACTCTTTTTGTGATTCCAGATTTTCCTACACGCGGCTGGAATATTTCGAGACTGTGTGACCACCTTGGTTAGAGTTGTGCCCCAGGGTTGAAGCCGGGACCCTCGCACCTTGGAGGGAGCAGGTGGTCTCCTGGAACCTGGCACTCATCATCATAGGTAACTGCCAACCTCCGCATTACCTAGCTTCACATCATCCCTATGCCGTAGACTCGGGTCGGATTTCCGGTCTTTCGCCCACTCAGAGGTTCGCGATTCGCAGTGGGCGGCGACCCATAGTGGGTGTGTCCTCGAGCCGCGCGTTCGACAACCACAACCGCAGTCGCGTTGGGGTCGGTTCCTTCTCACCTTACATGTATACTCCAGGCCAACGGTGCCACGCCGGTGCTCCAATCTGGCAAATGGTTCTATATCCATCAATGAATCATCGAGCCTCTTGCTGCGCACTCGACGTAGCATGAGCCATCTGCCTCCCGTATATGCAGCCCACTAAAGCAGATCAGAGATCCATCTACTGCTCTCCCACTTGTAGGCGAGTTTTCAGCAAGCCCAAGAACGCCGCCCTACGCAAGAAGAGACCGATTGAGGAAGTTGTCAAGGACAACAATCTGAGTGTCTCTGGTTTCCCCCGCTCCAAGCTCGTCCAAATCCTTCAATATCTATTGAAGCGAGGCGTATTCGAGTCGAGTATCGCCGCCCAGTCCGTTTTCCCAGAGCTTTTTCGGTAACCAGTGAAACAACAAGCGCCACAGAAGATGTCTGCACCTCCTGATCAACGCGACTCCGTCGTGGAGAAAACCACGGGTTTACTCGAGACGTAAGTTAGGGCCCGAGTTGTTGCTCTCAGGGCGCATTCTTACCGATTGACTAGGCTATGGAAATCCGGCATCTACTCGGATATGACACTTGTCTCGGCAGAAAATAATTATCAAGCACACCGCGCCGTCGTGTGTCTCCAGTCTCCGGTCATATCTAAAAAGTGCACTTTCGACACCATAAACACAAGCTGGATCAAACCGAATAACTTCACCAAGGACGATACTACCACGGCATATTTCAACTTCCTGGATGACGATCCTCGGTCGGTCGATTGCGTTGTTCAATACTTCTACCGATCCGACTATGAAGTTCCACGATCCACACCTATACTCTATTAAGTATGGCTAGTTTACGCGTAGTAATTATGAGCCCTAGCCTACTTATCCTCTCTTGCCTACCCCATCGCATTGGCCAACGTTCGCAACATATCTATCGCTGTCTTTGGCTTCCCCCCAAAATATTTCTTCGTCTGCTCGGCTATATGTGCCACCACCGACCGCCGCGCATCCGTCGAATACACCGGCCCGCCATCGCCGGGTGGTCCATCTGGCCTAGTACCCCCCCTCGTCGTTGATTCATTCGATGCTGACCATGTTCAGCCTACCCTGTACCTCCATCTCCCGCCCTGACTCTCCTGACCAGCTCCCTTTGGCATCGTCGAGCACAAGGACCTTGCTGTAGTGCACTATCGCTCGCAGCCGTTCTCCGAGGTCGACATCCATCGGCATCGGGTTCTTGCGGAACCGCCCTCGGCTGATAAAGTCTCCATCGCCATCATCCCCCGACGCCGCCGATCTGGCTCTCCGTCAACCGCATACCCATCTCCTCCAGCGTGCCCTCGTCTTGCGAATGACAGATGAACCCCACCAGGCTCGTCTAGATGGACTGGTACCGCCATCGCTGATAGAGGTCATAGACGGCCGCGAGGCTCTTAAAAACACCTCGATCTTCGTCTTCTCCGCCCCCATCCATGCTATTCAAGGCGGCCCGCGCCGCCCTTAGCCATCGCTCCGTCATAGCCTCTATCCCGTCCAGCCCGTTCCAGAAGGCCGACTGAATGATCATGCGCCTCTGCTCTCTCGCATCCTCGCCCGCGTCCTCGTCTTCGCCGCCACTCCTGAACTGCACAACCTTGCGGTTCGGTGCCAGCGCTGCATCCGGCGTGGGACTCGTCGCCGATAGGTATCCGATCCAGTTCTTCTTGATTTTCCCCCAGACTTCTTCGTTCTCTTCCTCACCAGGGCAAAAGAAGTTCATTTCCTGGAGCCATCCCTCACAGGCTGCGCGGTCTGTGTTTGAAAGCCGTGTCATCCCGTGCGGAACCTCGTTATGCTCCGTGGGCAGATCTGGCTGCGTAGACCGCTCCAGGGCGATCGCGTAGAGCTGTGCAGATGCCATATCTGAGTTTCATCTGTGTCTTTTGATCAAGAGAGGGATTCTACCGTAGCTGGTTGAGGCCCGAGATAGCTGTTGCTTGTCGTGGAAAGAAGATGGAGAGCTTCCGGCTGCTGCAGGTAATTCTATGGCTGTATATCACGTGACGCCGGAGCTTAAGCTCCCTTTTCATCTCCATTTACATCTACACTTTCCGCAAAACGAGGCTACGAAACTGCTCGCTCGACTAACCATTATTGCAAACGCAGGTGACTGCATGCATGCTGCCAGTTGAGTTGGCTAAACAACCCCTGAAGAAGAGCTATCTTCTTCCGCCGTTTCTGCCGTCATAACCTCAGCTTCCGCTTCATACGTTCAATTATAATTGATAAGATTGGTCACTTGTAGGGTTGTAGCGGTACGTACTGATCAACAATATTAAGTCTAGAGCTGGAAAGCTTCAGAGAAAGAGGAAGAAAGTGGGGAAAAGTGCGCAACTCGGATCTGAAATGCCTGGAATATATGGAAATAACTTCATTGACTCTTGGTTTATGATATGATCTACCTTACACTTGGCCTCGATCACTCGTGGATTTGTTGTGGGATTTTGACTGTGGTCTTGAGCTAGGACTAAAATTTCACCAGGGCATTCACGATTCCCTCATCTGCATCCCTACTTGACTAAATGGTGGAATCACCAATACGACAAGCTAGATGTGAAACCGGATACACGACTCGAATGTACAGCCCGAGTTTCATAACCAGTCGCACGAAGCTAACGGTGATATGCGACACGGCATCTATCATCCCATTACTTCTGACCTTTCATATAGGGCAACCCTGGCTCCTATCCGACACTCATCGCTCCCGCATGTCATTAGCTCTAGATAGAGGTAAATATAGATATCTACGGATCTGCTCGATAGAATAGATGATATGAGATGGGTATATATTCCGTTGTGGATGGGTATCCGTATCCTGGTTTAACGCGATGGCTGCAACGGTATCCGTCAGCTTAGCATCATCAGGAATGGTCACGCACGGTTTGATGATGCGTGTGCAGAGAACCGTGCGGCTGCCGTTCTTGGCGGTCACAGACATGACACCGTTGGTCTTGTCGGGGTTGGGGAAACAGAGTACCTGCTGGCAGAAGCGGTAGTACAGCACGCAGAGGAAGCGTTGTGCCGTGATGAACGGACTACGGCTGAGCTGCTCGAACGCCTTGATGGCCCTCTTAGCCTCCACGCGGAAATGCTGGCTTTCGAGATGTCCACGGCTAATGTCACTATCGGCGAGGGTCCATGCCCAGGCAAAATAGGTCGAAACGTGCTTGATGAAGAAGCGGTGGTTCCCCGGAGGATTACAGTCTCTGCCCTGCACGGCTCTCGACTCAGCACGCACACCAGCCAGGGTAAACTCGAACACGTCCATGTCCGGCACTCTTTTCCTTTTGCCCTTCGCCGGGAAGAGCGCCAGGTACGCCGCTTCCTTGTAGCTTCGAATCAAGAGCTGTGAGAGGATTCCGAGCACATCTTCAGCCTGCTCCCGCGTGCGGATATCCTTGCTAATGGCGAGGCTAATCACCTGGTCGATGAGGTGTCTAGACTGCCGCAACGATGCCTCTTCTAGCCAGTGTGCCTTAATGACGAGCTGTGGCACCTGCAGCAGGTCCGTGGCCCAGTCGTGGAGCCGGAGCTCATGCCAGTCCACCACGTCTCTCGGGAAGAAGGCAAACCCCCGCTGCTCTCTGGAGCGGGCCATGTCGAGACCGATCTTGCCCCCGGCAGCGGCCGCAAGGGGCGCAGACAATATCCTGGCCAGCGCGTGAGGCTGATGGTTGATGAAATGCCGGAGAGCGAGCACCACGATGGCATAGAGCGATGCCGCTGACTGCGGCGTAGAGGGGTCTCGCGCCCAGTACGACATAATGTAGTCCATGAGCCGCAGATGTTTGTCGATGTTCTGCCGCACGAACACGTTCAAGTCCCCAGCCGGGAGCACGTAAAAGGCATCCCGGTCCGGTGTCACGGCAATGGCGCCTGGCTCGTCAGATAGTCGGTTTGCCCGCTTGATCAGTCGCCACCAAGCCTCCTCCGCCGGCCGCAGCTGAGCCGCGAGTGTTGTCGTGATGCGCAGCTCGACCCGCCAGCCGTACCCCCGTGATGGGTCCTCGAGGTTGCTGGCCATGCGCTGGATTGACTGTGATAGTGCCCGTTCCGCGTCCTGGCGGCTAGCCTTGATGTTACCCTTTCGGGCCACTGCCGCCCAGGCCTCATCGCTATGCGCGAGGTTGAAGATGTTGGGGTGTGAGAAGGCCCAGACGGCGGCCACGTTAAAGTTCCCCTCCTCTACGGTGTAGGATTGTACATACGAGACGCCGCGCCTAAATATAGGGCTGGTTCTCCTGGGCTCCGAGGTGATGGAGATGGAGTCTCGCAGCATGTGTACCGGGTACTCGGTCGTGGCGGCGCGCGGAATCCGGGGAGGCTTCCAACCCTCTCCTGCAGCCTGATCCTCCTCGCCACCCCTTCCGTGTGGAGCTCGCCTGTCGTCTCCGTCATGATCAGCTTCACCTTCCCCTTCCTCATCTTCCTGGCTATTACCAGTCTCGTCATCCCAGTCACCATCAGCCTCGCCCTCCGCCCGCGGGGCTGCCCTCCCGAGCAGAGCCTCCCCAGAGTGCCCGTAGAGAAAACGCAAGGTGTTGTACTGGCAGCACCGCCGAGCCAGAACGGTATGCCCACTTCTCGTTGGCAGGAGCTCGGACGCCACATCGACAAGCTGGGTTTGCCTCCACGGCGTCGGTTCTGTCCTATTGTCGCCGTAGGCAGCGTTGCGACCGCGACTGCGACTGCGACTGCGACTGCGACTGCGACTGCGACTGCTGGCTGCCCGCTCCTGCTCGAGGCTGACGATACCACATCGGGCACGGAAGTCTCCCAGCACCCCCGCGATGCTGCTGCCGGAGGACTGGTGCCACAGCTTGGTGTCCTTATAGCTGCAGAGGAAAATGGCATCACCAAACTGCCACAGCCTGCTGGCATCTTCTGCCTCCCAAACGCTCCCGCCGCCGCCGGGCCGGAGCCCGTCAGCTGCCATGTCGCGCTCCGCACGATCGAGTGCTTCCTGCATGACGCTCCACAGCCTGGTGAGGTTCTCCTCGCTATATGGCACCTCAAAGGCCGCCCCGCGTACAGCCGCCGAGCCCGACGACTCCCTGGCGATGCGCGATGCTGCCCGGACGGAGTCATAGCTTCCAGGCAAGTGGTGCACAAAGTGTTGTCCAATCTTCTCGATGCTCGGCCTGATGAAGCCGTCGAAGAACAGCCGGTTCTGCTCCTCTCGCAGGGGCACTGGGCCCTTCTTCCGGCGCTTCTCGTCGTAGAGCCGCGGGAAGAACATATAGACCGTTCGTGGCCTTTGGTGCGCAAGCACGGTGTGCGGGATCTGGTAGATCGGGACCTGCTTGATCTTCTCTCCCACCCGTATGGGCACGCGAATGTGAATAGACTTGGACAGGAGGAGGCTTGGCTGGGCCGTGATACATATGTTCAGCGGCCCTCTCAGGCTGCGCGGGTCTTTCGTGATATGCAGGAAGCTGTCGATGTCGTGAACGGCGGGCGCCAGCTTCCGCTGCGGCACATCGTCTCGGTGGAGGCAGATCTCGGCATCTAACCAGTCTTTATCCTCGTGCCAGCCGGCGAATTGGGCCTCGAGCCGGCTGGCTGGCGGCAGCTGGTCGCGACGGAGACCTGTGACTAAAGCATCAAGGGGTCGGACGGTCCGGTCTAGGCCGAACTGTCGTGACTGCTCCTCTCGCTCGGCGAATGACAACCCGCTGACTCTTGCGCTGGACCCAGCCCACGTCTCGCGCAGGTGCAGATGGCGGCGGCAAGTTGCAAGGTGTGATGCGTCCTGGTCCTTGTGTTGATCCGCCGGGCATGACACTAGGCCAGCAGTGAGGATGTAGACGATACGTCGAGCCAGTTTCTCCCCTTCGTCTAAGTCTTCCTCTTCAACCCAATTATAAATTTCCTGACGGGTGGGCAGCTCCGCAGCAATCGGCTCGGCTCGTTCTTCGTCGTGCGCCGCTTCATTCAGGGGATGCTCGTTTGGGGTAGTCATATTTTCGCGTGGGTCATTATTCTCCCTGTCTATTATGCCGTCTACGGCGGATGGTCAGCGGGCCGGGTGTATGTTTGGTAGAGATTAAGCGTTTGACCTCGGTAAGATCTATGACTAGACGGAGGAGGTGTTGAGCGTATATGCCACGACCTGTCGTCCTCCTCTGCCGGATCGATCTGCATATCGGGGCCGAGTACTAGCGAGTGGTCATTCAGCAACACGTCGCCGCCCAGGGCAGCTGCGTCCGTTACGTTATCATCCATCGAGTCTATTAAATTGATTTCATATAAGTGTTAGTATTATGTTAAGGCCTACGCCTGGAAGAGCGTACCTGGTATACATTCTTTTCTGCCATATTGCCGTCTAACCCGAGGTCTAGATGAGGCTGGCTCGTCTAAATCTCTTGCTCGTCGCACCCTAGCAATCCCCGGGGAAGTCATCGATCGGTGGTGACATATCCGAGCTCAGAGATGATGATGATGTTGATGATGATGGCTCGGGGAAGGCAGGGTTTGTTGCGACATGGCCTGTGCCGCTGCCATTGCCCAATCTGCTGGCAAACGTGCTGTTGCTGGTGCCAGAAGAGAAGTCTGACCGCAGCGTGCCAGAGCTTGCCGCTATTGGCGTCGTTCTTCTTTCGGACACTGCGGGTAAAGGCGAGCTTGACTGCAGGTATCGCAGGATGGTGTTCTGAGGTCTGGTGGCACGGGCGTTGGATGGAGACAATGAGGAGGAAGAAACACCTCTTCCCCTGTGATCCTTGGGCTTAGACCGCATTTTGGCCTTCCGACGCTCCGGGGCCATGATGACGATGGTGATATGAATGCTTGACGTTGTAATAATGTCGTTGATCCAGTCTGAAGATATTGCCTAGGCCTTGTTATGAAAATACCGCGGGCTAAGTCTAGGGTAGTGAACAATGGAAACAAACTTACTAAGTAACAGAAGGTCTTAAGAGGCCCCCTTAAATTTCTATACACATATAAACCAGCAAGCTGCACTCTAAACATGCACTAAGTCTATTATTTAATTGGATGTAAATAGAATAATAATTTCCTTTTCTGCCTGTTAGTTCAACGTGCTATCACATATGTGATAGGGGGCTGGTCCCATGTAAAGGATCCATATGCTGGTCCCGACCAGGACGTTCGGCGCAAGAAGGCCAGTCTAGATCATCTCAGCAGGGACCATGGCGTGACATACCCCGGCAGTCTTGGGAAATTACGGATACGTTCGTCGCTTCATTATTATTATAAGCCAACCCCCTTTCCTCCCTCGTCTACAGTAGGAGGAAGGAGGAGGCCATGGAAAGAAGTCATACTCATCGAGAGACAGACCAGCAATATGTCACCAACAGGCAGAAAAAGGACGATGGTCCCGGCCTCCGCTGTCACAGCAGAGCCCGCTAAACGTGTCCGCTTGTCCAACTATGCCGGCGACTCTTCCAGCACGTCTAGACCTCGACCCGGGAGGCTCGGATCGCCCGCACGCCACGCTCTGGACGACGGCGGTGCCACCACGGCTCTCAGACGTGACAAGGGTTCGCGAGGGTTCTCGGGCGCGGGCTCATTGGTTGCTGATGACCCTGACGCGTCAGGGACCAGGTCAAGTCAGCCTCTCCCGCGGAAGACACTCAGCTCTGGACAGAATCCTGGCGCCGACGCGCACAGCAGCCTGCCGTCCAGCTTCCTTCCGGATTCCACCTCCCGCGCCGTCTCAAGTGCAGACACTGCTGGCTTGTTGACGCAGCACACGTTTCCGTCGCCCGAGGCGCCGGGTGATGAACAGGGTCCCGCTGATCTGCCCGAGACCCTCTCCAGATACGAGAGGAAACTCAAGAAGTTTGTCGGCCAGTGGCACGCATCCCTCATCAAGAAGGGCATACCGGAGCATCTGGCCTATGAGCTTGCCAAGCACTGTGTCCAGGTCAGTGACGAAGAACGCGATTCGGGGACGGACAGCCATGTGAGTCGTGCGAGGCCACTCTTTCCTCCCTTGACAGGTGCGCTCTTGAGAGGCACCACCCAGCTCTTCCAGGCATCAACCCAGGTTTTGCCGGATGTGCTGAACAATCGAGACGACAACGAAGACGGCGACATCCCTTCACGACCATCTGCCAACCTGATTCTCACACAGGTCCCTCAGACCGATGACGAACCCGTCGTGATACAGCTGGGCGCCGTTGCGCGAGCATCAAAGCAAGGACTCGGCGGGGATGACAAGCCAGCCACCCTGGTGGAGGCCCTGCGAGCCAAGCTCAGCTGTGGCAGACTCAAGAATCATCATCCCGAGGAGGGAGATGAGGCTTTCGATACCCTAGCCGTTGCCCGAAGGCTGCAAGAAAGGGACTTTGACGGCAGACTGTCCTCGCAGGAGATCTGCGTCATAGGTATCGCCGTCCTACACGAAGTGTTCGGCGGCCGAGGCCAGAAACGCCTCGCCGATGCACTGACGCACCTTTATGGCCGCCACCCGCGACGCCATCTCGCTGACCTCGACCGCAAAGCAGGCAGGGTGGCGGACGAGATCCGCAAGGGCGGCCCGGCGACACTATCCAGCTTCACCCGACGTTGGGCCCAGGCCGTTCAGCATGACAGCCCAAACATGTCGACGATCGATGACATTCGACTGATCGACATGAAGGTGTCGCTCGTCCGTGAATGGGATCGTTGGTCGAGCCCGGCCGCAGCAGGGTTAAATGGAGATATTGAAGATCAAGCACGAGAGGCCGATGATCGGGAGCTACAGTATACTTACCAGCCAACTCGAATCGTCAGCCAACACCAGTTTGAAGCGTCTAGCGGTTATCCCGAAAACGGTGCAGGTGCACAAGTTTTGACTTTTTGCTGCTAGCCGCCACCGTGAATCCCCCAAATTTCGAAAAAAAACCACTTGCATCTGCGCCTCAGGAGCTCCAACGACATGGCAGGCTTGCCACAATCCGGCCATGGGCCAGTACAGACGAGTGCGGTTGTTGTACTAGGAGCATCTCAATGCCCTGCGATACCGCCCCCGTCGCCTCCAACGCCCTCTGCTTCGCCGCCAGGCAACACATTCTGTGAACCCATCGATCCATTGAGCCTGGACCGAGAGCTTCGGGGAGAATGCCAGCTCAGGAACCAACGGTTGCTGGATGGGATTCACGTGCTAAACACAGAAGCCTTGGCATTGAGGAGTCTCACACGGCTCTACGAGACAGACTCAGTTGCTCGCGATGGATTCACTCAATCAGTGGAGGCCATAACCCGACTACAGGAGACAACAGGGAAGCTTGTCATCATCGGTGTCGGCAAGTCGGGGCATATAGGCCAGAAACTAGTCGCGACCTTCAAAAGTCTCGCCATACAGGCTGTATTTCTTCATCCCACGGAAGCCCTGCACGGGGACCTAGGCATCATCGGACCTGATGACACCCTCATGTTCATCACGTACTCAGGCAAGACGCAGGAGCTCCTCATCATGCTTCCTCACTTGGACGAATCTCTTCCGGTTATCCTTCTCACGTCTCATACTTCCCACGAGACATGCGAATTCATCAAGCATCGCCCTGATACGATCCTCCTTCCGGCTCCGATCCCTGAGCCAGAGAAGACTTCGTTCGGTGTCTCAGCACCTACCACGTCGACAACCGTTGCGCTCGCACTTGGTGATGCACTTGCGGTGGCAGCTTCAAAGGAAATGCATGCGAGTGTGGCATCCGTCTTTGCGAAAAACCATCCAGGGGGTGCCATCGGTGCCGCCGCTCGACAGCCTCGAACTATCAAGGACATCTCCATTAGCTGGTGCGATATACCGGTAGCGCCTGAATTGGGTGACGAAAGCCCCGGAGTTGACCTGCTTCGCGCCGGGTTCGACTCTCCAACTGGATGGGTGAGGGTTCAAGACCGGATTGCCTCGCCCAGTACAATCCGGGGCATTGACAAGCATGATCTCAGCAAGAGTCTCGGGCAACTTCCTGACGCTTTGGTATCCAAGGTATCAATGCTCTCGCTCTACTCGGACACGACTATCCGACAGGCGCAAGATATCTTGAACAATATGCAATCGTCTACCGTCGATGAGGATGTTGCATGTGGACCGGAGGCGATTGTTGCGGTAATGGAAAATGGAGAGATTTCTGGCGTCCTGGAGGTCGGCACAGTGTTGAATCACAAGTGCTGACGGGCCTTTCTTTGGGAAAACTGTCTGAAGGGAAGGCGTCTCGGTTCTGGTCAGGGTGGCCCGGATCATGTCTGGCAGGACCAGGCACGGGAATGATGACATTGCATTGGCGGCTATGACCAGGGGATAACGACTTGCTACTCGATCAGTGGCATATTGATGCATTTTGGCGTTTATAGACTGGAACAGAGCTTTGAGCTCACAGGCACAGAGTTGCCCATGTTGGAGCATTCATGAATGTTATGTTTGCCAACTATGCTGTGCACCATGTGACTTCCGTTGAAACTCTCAGTGTGTCACGTTCCTCGAAGTTTAGTTGGCCAAACTTCCACGAGAGACTTGAACGAGCAAGCCCATACATCGGGCTTGTTTATTAGGTCGGGGCTGGGTTGACAACAGTGATCATCCATCTGGCCAACGCTATGCGAAGTTGAACTATTTGCAACACAAAACTAAGCAATTGACTAGTCCATGGGACTTGAGTTTAGACGATGGGTGCCGAGGCTATTCTAAATTGCATGTGCCGCCGGCTCGCAATCCTGTTGTCCTCACAGGGCGCACATGTGCTTTTCTAATAGGCAAAGAACAGATACTCGTCTTTCTCATGTATTCACCCGCTGTCTGGTAGTGGGGACTACGCCGGATCATCACGTTGTTGGACAGCATCGGGTTTAATACTCTCATACGTTAGCACATGTATCCTTCGATGTCGTGCCTTGACACACCGTCTATATGAGAGGGGTGGGGAGCTCGAGATCAGCAATGCAAGGTCATGCAAGCCTCTCGAGATGCGATAAGGACTATTTCCACTTGTTTGGGGTAGTAGGGTAACTAAGTAGTCCTTTGGGGTTGTAGTGCTCGGATACTTCCTGCATCGTTGATGATCTGCCATACTTGCAGAAGACTTATCCAATAAGTGGTCGTACAAGCACCAACTTCGACCGGTCAAGCACGGGATGTTTTTTGACCGAGCTTCGGGAAAGATAGGTACTATTAGGAACATGGCAGGTGGCATCGTCATGTCTTGGAAGGGCGCGGCCTATCATTCGTATTGGTCACTTTGCATGGTCACGCACTGTAGGTTGTTGATATATCAACTCAACCCTGGCACGGGTGCTCGCACGAGCCGTCAAAGATATGCCGGTAGTTGGTGTGTGTGTGTGGCCATCTCGGAGTGTCATAATGTAGATGCAGACTCGGGCAGTAGTATTCAAGCAGGGTGGTAACCACCCCAGGGCCATATGCGGGTAGCCGTCGCCGATCTTGTGTTATAGTCCTGTGTCCAATGACGCGATTTGCGTATGTGGCCTCTTTTTCTTGTGATAACCCTCTTAGTCAAAGTGGCAGCGATAAGTATAGCCCATGGTCCATAGGGTATCATTCTGTAATCGGTATAGGGAAGAGTTATAGATCTTGTGTTGTAAGTATAGGGAGTAAATGGGAAGTCTTTACATGTTGATGGTAAGTCTAGGCTGGGCGTTTGAGGACTTGGCTAAGAGGCAACACATCAAATCCGTCCTCTTGATGTCGTCAACTCCAGATAAACGGGCGGGCGCTCCCGTTCTTGGCCTGTGTTCAGATTCATCATGTGCAGGGATTGTGATGTTATCCCGCTCTGTGACGGCTCTGCTGCACAGCATGCCGCGTCATTACAGCCACCAAAGGGGCATGTTTGAGTAGTTGGATTGCAACACAGCACGCACCATCTCGATAATGCTACCCGACACCGACCTCGCACGCTAACGAGACCCGAGGGAAACACTTGTAGATCCACCAGAGAAGTCGAGGTGATGTTAGGCTCGACATGGATAACAGTTACCCTGAGCCAATGCCGAGGTACGCCTAGGTTCTCTACAGCCAGGACAAGTTGGATGCAAATCGACCAATGGTGAGAGTATGTCGGAGCCGGGCAGGAATAGGCTGGAATTGTGTTTGAAATTAAAGATGGGGAACGAGGCAGTGCTGCCACCCCTTGTCTCAGCACGGTTCGGTGGTAACCCGTGTCTGAGATGCATCTGGGGCCTCACGAAGGAGTACTTGTCTTTGGTCGCTGTTGATCAAGCTTGATTCAACAAAAGTCCTGACTGGCAATTAGCCTATAGCTTAACCTGATTAAAAGGTTCCATTGCGAGGAGCCCGAGGTACATGGTCATGTTTCAAACCTCGTGTTGAGCTGCATGGAAGACGGGGGAGTATCGGACCTAGTGGTTCCCTCATCTGCATAGGACTGCTTTGGGAATCACGGAGAAATTATGCTGAACCTCGAGTTGGGGTTGTCATGATCTGCAAGGGCCCCTCTCGTCCTGACCGCGGCTGTTGTATCTATCGCCCGAGATTGTGCAACAACAACAAGCGATGCATGTGGTCGCGTGACCTGATGCCCGGCTCAGAGGGATCAGCACGGGCTAAGAGGCTAGGAAGAAGGGCGTTTGAACAGGGGTATCAAGCCTCGAGTCAGGGATGACACAGCCAGAAAGGCTTGTTTGGTTGTCGAGCATGGGCTAGCTGAGGACCCAGGATGTTGGTTCGCTGCTCTCTCGAGTTTCTAGCGGATGCACATGAGTTGAAGCTTGTTCTACCGGCCGCCAACAACGTTACTTGTCACATCGACGCCGAGTTATAGTACCGACTACAGGCCGTTTTATCCGTCGCGCCCCGTTTGAATGACTGCAGTGCAGATAGAGCCCAGCCCAATTCAACCCTGGCTCTGTTAAAGGCCGATCTCGCAGAGGTGTGTGCGTGACCCATTACCAGATTTGGAACGCGTATTCTCGCAACTTAGAGCCAAGCCCACGGCCCGTGGTTGACGGCACGGCATGTTGGCGCCTGCAGAACCTATCCGTGTCTGTGCAGCGGATATTTTACCAAGACTGTGTTTGGTGGGCCTGCATCAACTTCCTTCGGTCTTTGGCCCCTGGAGAAGAGGGTCTCGACGGTGGTGAGCTGCCTGAAGCCCAGAAGAGGGCTGAGGAAGGGATCGGTCCCAGGGTTCTGGAGCACCGTGGCGGGCCGCAACGTGATGAGACCAGCAAGTTTTGCAGCGAGATGGGCGTGTCGTGGATCTGGGTACAAGACGGGGATGCCCTCAAGACAGGCATTCGAGCAGGCAGGGCTTAACGAGCATGAGGGGCAGGCCTGATAAAATGCAGTTTTCCAGACCGAGATCCCAATTTGGCATATCCGCATCGAGATTTACGTACAGATAGTTGGCCACCGCAATGGGTCGACCAATCGTCTGTGACGAGTCGTTTCGACGACATGTGCAATAGTCAGGTCCAGACACTGGAAGGAGAAAAGCTTGCAAATTCGTATTTCCCGTCCCCATCTGGACCCTTTGAACTTGTGAAAAAAAAGGACCCTTTGCGTGTGTAGTTGAAAGTTAGTTGCCGGTCCGACGGTTTGCAGTTCAAGTTGGTTCAAGTTGGTATGGTCAAGTGGATTCTGGGGCCAGCTGGAGCCGCAAACGATGGGGTACAAGATATTCTAGTCTCTCGGGTGCGCTCCGTATTTGCTTATCGGCTAACCTAACCGTACCGTTGTCGTTGCCTGCCCATCGTTGGCTGTTTTTGCGGTTAAACTTGAAGCCATCTGGACCGATCCATGCCGCGACGCGTCTTCGCTTTCTTCCCGAGATGAATAAGTGACTCCGCCCTGGGGCCCGCAGCGGGGGGAGCAACGCAGCAGTAAGAGTTTTCGACACATAGGGCGTCTCTGCGAGGCATGGGCCATGGTTCCTGGCGTTGGTTGCTGTGATTCAAATGCTGGTGGATGGGACAGAGAGTGGATTCATTGGGCTCACTCTCTGGTTTAACCCGGACTCCACTGTAGCGGCTCCAAAGAGCCAAGTTGCGATGGCTGCAAGGCCCAAGAGGAATTTCTGGAGCGTCTCCAACTGACAAACCAGAGAAAACCTCTTCATGCCCCTGTCACCCCCGGCCGCTCACAGGCTGGGCATTGAGCGGGACCCTGCCAAGCTTTCCTGTCTTGGGTGCTCGGTGAGCCAGAGCCAGTCAATTCAGCACATGGCCCATGCAGCCACGGGGAGTGGAGGACCTGACACGCTAAAATTCCCCGGTATAAGCAAGATGACGGAGAGCGAGATGCATAGCCAGGTTGACGGCTGAGGACCAAGAATCGATCGATGTCTTCTTGCTGGGGTGATGAGCAGAGAACAGCTCATAATCCGGGATTAAAGACACTCGATGGGACTCTGATTCTGTACGATGATGGCAAAGACTCGGTTGATCCGGAGCAAGTAGCCGGAGAGCGCTGCCCAGACTTCCCAAGTACTGCAAACCCCAGCTCATGAAGCCATGGAGACATGGGTCCATATACCCGTCATCCGTAGGACCCATCTGGACTCTACTCGTCTAGGATCTCGGGGATGTTGCGGACTGGGGCCGGGCCAACTTTTGTCGAGCCGAAGCAAAGGAACGGAGAGGGGACGACGATGGAGGCTGAAAATTTCAAACCGATACCTGGGAATTGCCAGGCTTGGGAGTAGCGCCGGGACTCGCAAGTGATCTTCATAGGTCAAGTCGCCATGTGCTCCCAGCTCTGTGACCCATGGTTGGCTGGTGGATGCTGGCTGCTGACAAGGGCTTGGGGATGGCTTCAATTCCTCCCTTCCATTGGGTTCTCCCACGATGGCTGGTCGTTGGTCTGCAACGGGGCCGTTTTGAGTGTACCGACTGCCGCTGTTTCGAGCTTGTTACGGCATGGTTATTGCCAATGACAACGGATCCGACCAAGGGCGGGTTACGTACTTGGATGTAGCCGTAGATGTGACACTCTCTGATGACTCCGGAGGTTCGGAGATGCTCGTCATACCGAAGACTGACTTGCATCTACTGAAGCCGTCGCCGGCTTTCGAGGGGGGCAGTGAGCCGTATGAAGGGTCTGGGCCATTCCTTGCAGGGCGTCTTGCTGCTCATCTCTAGCCCTTCTTCGCTTGAGCCGGGGTGTCTTTCCATGACCTGAGCTGCAGAGCGTAAACCGTTGGTGCTAGTTGCTTCGAAAACCTTCTGTGTGCGTACCATGTACCGAAGGTGTGTGTGTTTGGCTTGCTCAAGCTCAGGCACCAGGTCTTTTCTGTCTCGGTTCGAAAAGCAACCAGCCACAGGGTTGCAGTTGATAAGAGTCAACTTCGACGACCGAATTGACGACGGGACAGTGATGATGCATGTTCTGCTGTTGTGCAGCCGAGGTGCTTGGTCGTGTACTGATGGGTCTGGCATGCCATGTCAGGGCCTGTCTGCGTTACACAGCATTGGATGGATGCGAGTGTCTGTGACAGAGACCCAGACCCAGCGGCGTGGATCTTTTGATGGACTTTTGGATGTTGCGATACTGCAGCGCCATATGGCATGAGTGAGGAAGAAATCACGACATTGTTCTTCTCATTCGGCTCGGAACTTCAGGTCGAGCTGTGTATGGGTGACAGCATCCACACATCACTCGGCCGGGCATCGGCACTTGACTGGCCCCTCATCGTATCGAAACAAGCTCACACCCTCCGACTCGCCTTCCCGTATCGGTGTGTGTCCTGTGCTTGTGTGTTGTTAGCAAGCCATGAGGTGCAATCGTTGAAGGGGCGTTTTCTGCGCACGGTAGTTGGCTCGGTTGGCTTGATTGGATGGAAGCCATGCCATGTCACCCCTTCCCTTTTATCAGCCATTTCTTAGGTACATACTGTAGGTCTACACCGCAGTATCGACCACTAAAAATCCCAATGGCGAAGCTTAACCTTGGCATCGACGTTCGACTCGTCCCCCTCCCGCGAGATAACCGTGCTGAAGACAACCACGAGGGAGCTTTGACGCCGGGCATTATCTGGACCCAGCAGAGTGTAGAGCGTCATCTAGCGCTGGGCCTGGTGCCAGGCTAGCCTGCTCCAGTTACCCATCAGGTGCAGGCGGTCGAGTGAGTTCCCTTCTTCCAGCGGATCGCTAACCCGCCTTGAGAGAGTTGCATTTACAGTTTCACCACCAGCGCAAGTTGCAGCTCAGTCTGTGGGTTGAGCTCAGCGCAGGCGAGAGCAGATGCTTGTTATCTGCTAGCAAGCAGGCCTTATCCTAGCCCTTGTGCACACCTCACATCTCCTTCCGATGCAGGCGGTTACACCTGTACCGAGGCTCAACGCAATTGAACGATCCAGACATCTACATGTTGTGCGCGCCGCAGACATGCACCGACAGTACAGCGGGATCCTGACGATCTCTCCGAGTCTCCAATTGTCCAATGTTACGCGAGAGAAACCACACCAATTCTCTTCAAGGGACCCTTGACACTGTCGCCCCTCACTCTCTCCAGAGTCCACCCGCCCCATCCGCCCAGGCCCAGGCCTGCCAGGCTAGGCTAACCGGGGTGGCGGAAGCAAGCTCGTGCTTTTGTGCTTTTAGCGGATGCACATGGATGGTGCATTGGTGCAGCAGCGCATCATGGCCATCATGTTTCTTCCTTGGTGTGGGTGCAGCCGATGCAGGCTCAGCGCGAGCCGCTGAGTGGTCGACCTGGACGAGACAGGAAAAGAGGCGGATGGTGTATGACTGAATGGCTGGGTCTTGGTTCGGATATAACTTGAAAAGCTTCCCTTCCCACGCGGCCTCTTTTTGTTTTTCCTTTTCGTCTTGAGCTTGTTTGGTTCAACCCCTCTTGTCGAAATCGTCACGACAATCAGCCTCACGCAGCATTTCGTCAAAGATTGAAGCCAGAGAATTGACTCTTGTTTCTGGAACCAGGAGGAGTGTCAATCACCCATCTAGAAGACACGCCCACCTATACTCAGACACTCACTCAGACACTCTCACACACCCTCTCCGTCACACACCATTTGTCTCGTTGACGCTGCTTTCTCTGGCTTGCTTGGAATCTCGAGGGTTCATTCCGCCTCAACCTCTTTTGCCTGCCCGCATCTCATCTCATCGCTTCACGCGCACTGCATCGCCGTTGGCGTCGCGACTATCTGATAAACAAAGATTCTGCCTGAAACGGTGAAATCTCCCGAGACAATACCACAGCATCAAATCTGTGTCTGGCGCCCCATCTGGTGTGGTGAATCTTGATCGTCTCTGCGCCGCTTCTTATCTTTCCCCGGAGTTGCTTCTTTGTCTAGAGCATCCATCTATCTATCGATCGGTATCTCCATATCAGCAACCGGTTATCCTTGTCAGAGGATTGAGTTTCCTACATACATATCCATATCTATCAATCCCCAGACGGATCAAGAAGGCAGTTGTTGATAAGAGACGCCATCTGTGCAGCTCCCCCAAGCAGCCAAGACAAGCCAAGACAACGCCCGCACGCAGGGGTCTCTGGTGTTTTTTGACCAATTCAAGCCGGTTTCAACTGGCTCTCTCCACAAGCACAGACTCCCTCTCCCCGGTCCTGCTGAAGCGGCCTCTTTACGACACCTAAAAGGTTGCTTTTGAGACTTGTCCGCGCCCCATCGGCCGTTCTACCGGCTATCCCATCCAATCCAGCCGCCATCGTCAGGATCAGGCCTTAATCTCTAAATCTTGTTGAAGTGGGCTGTGTCTCGACCCGAGCAGGGGAAAAGCAAATCGGGTACGTACGTCATTCCCTTTCTCGTTCCCTCCAGTTTCGCATGGGCCTCAGCTCAGTTGAACTCGGACGCCTTCGTTCCTTTCATCCCCTGCCTCGTCTCTCTCATTTTTTCCTCGCCAACCAGCCAATTGTCAACCAAGTCCGCTTTCTATTTGCGCTCCTGTTTTCACCTTAGAAACAAGAGCCCATTTTTACAGATCTTGTCTTGCTTTTCATCCACTGTTCATTCCGCTCACGACTCATTATTTCGATATAGAGTATAAGAAGTAACCTCGCGCCGCCCCGTACTCGCAGCTTGGCCTGGTGTTGAGCAGCACACCTTCCGCTCGCTCCTCCCGCTGATCCCGACTCGATTCTCCCTCTGCGAGCTCTCCGACCTCCCCAGCGCGTCGCATCCTTCTGCGATTGGATTGGGGGGCAACGATTGCGAGTAGCTTGAGGGAGACGATTTCGATCGTCCATTCCTTTATCCGAATAAACCGACCCCAATTGGCTCCGGCCTCTTGGCTTATACTGGTCCAAACATGAAGTTTGGCCAGCATCTTGAGCGGGAATCCGTTCCCGAATGGAGTCTTCGTACGTCACCGATGTCGGCCTTGTTGTGTTTCATTCTCTAACATTGATTGCTCCCACCCAGACAACCTCGATTACAACTCACTCAAGCATGAGATCAAAGTACATACAACTCGCGACCAGGCCAGCGCCATGACCATCCCCGGCCACAAGGACGAGGCCCTGACGCGATTCGAGGATGGACTATACATGGAGCTTGGTCGCCAACATGAGCGCCTGCATCTTTTCGTCTGCAGCAAGGCCGACGAGATCTCTCGGCGATTAGGTATGCCCAATTGCCACCTCATGCCATATCTCAATGGCACGCGATCACATGCCCCAAGCTGACAGCCAACGCCAGAACACCTTGCGAAGAGCATCAACCGATGGGCCTCCAAGCCCCAAGATCAACTGACGGAGGATTCGGCCATTAAGCACCAGAGGAGATTTGCCAAGTACGAGCGGGAACTGCTTCGTTGCGGAGGCGATATCCAGGCTCTGGAGCGTTTCGTCAAGGCCCAGACTGTCGCGTTCCGCAAAATAACCAAGAAGTACAAGGTATGGCATCATCGACTGCGCCTCATGCTTCGTTTGACGTGTACTGACTTGGCTGAAGAAATGGACCGGCTCTACGACCCTCGGCGCCCGTCTGTACGAGAACATCCTCTCGGATCCCAAGAGTTTTACTCGCCGCGACTTTTCTTACCTCCAACAGCGCTATGACGAAATTACATGCACTCTTCACGCCGCCGCCCCCGTTCTGAGCGAGCCCAGCTCCCCTGAATCCTTGGCCCAATCCTATCGTCGTAACTCGCTGTCCGCCTCTTACAATTCCAACGCCTATCCTTCAGAACGACCGTCTAGCCGGCCTCGCCCCGAATTTGATGTCTTGCCGCCTCCCCAAATACCAGAGCGGGTCAAGTACTGGAACGAATATGACGATGGCAGCGAATGCGCAGGCGATGATGATGGATATGCAATTTATATTAACCCAGACGACGATACAAGTTTTCCGGGATTCGACTATTTACACAATATCTTCAAGGGACCCCTCGAAACGGCCAAGGGTTGGTTCAAATCCAACCGTCATGGAGAGCGACAGTCCCTCCTTGGCGCCAACCACTCGCCAAACCAGTACTCCAGCACAGCCTTCAACAGCGAATCCGATGAGGAAGGGGGATATGCCAGCTCGGACGGGTTCCCTGCGGCTGGTTATGCTACCCACTACGCCCTCCCCAGCCTCAATCAACAGGAGGCGAGTCGATATCGCGAAAAGACCTTGTTCTGGGGCACCGTCTGCTCCTTCGCCGTATCCTATCTCCTACTCCTCATCGCCGGCACCCTTATCTCTACGGGCCGTCATAGGCTTCGTGTCGAGGTTGATGCTGGCGTCACTGTCGGTGTGGTTGCCAGTTTGTTCTCTGCGTGCAGCGCTCTGGGAATGACACTGTATCGACGTGACCCGCTGTCACTGCCTTATCAGCTGCTGGTCTGGGTCGCCTTTATCTCGGCCTGTCTCCTCAACGGCATCCTGCTGATTCTTGTCGTGGGGAACGCCCCCTGACGTCGTGCTGACGTTAGGGCATAACCTTATTTCTCTTTCATTGTCCGTTTTTGATACCGGTGCCAGAAGACTGCGCCATGATTTATATACTTGTGTGGACTCATTGAGTTGGTGTTTGGCGTTGAGCGCATGCCACATGGAAAGCGTGGTTGTTGTTGATCCGTTCGAGTTCGAGCGGATATTGCGAAAGCAGCATGCATACGTTGTTGAGGATACGAGCGTTGTTGTTTTGACTGATGCATCGCTTTTGTTTTGTTCTGTTATACGAGATTTCATGGCGGAGAATAGATTGTGAAGAAACCTCGCGGTGGTTGAGCGGCTAGCGGAGCGATGATGAGCCTCAGGGCGTAGCTTTAGTTGAGTTGTTGAATATCAGCGATTTGCGTGCCCATTCTCTTGGTAACTCGTGTGACAGTGAACCGCGCAAGCATGAACGTAGAGAGCAGAAGATGGTGATGTGAGTCCGTTCAACTATTATCAAGTCAGTATATGAAGGGATGTTGATGCTGTTCCTCTTGAGGTTGTAACTCACTCATTCAGGAAGCACCACTGAGCACCATCGGCTTCTGCCAGGAACAGTTCGACCTTGTTGACAAGTTGCCCTAAATAACATGGTTAGATGCTGATTTTTCACAGTATTGATAAGAGCTAGTTTTCACCTGCAACGCCCCATCTCTTGGCAAAGAAATGCAACGACGAATAGATGTTGTGGAACCTAGTGTCAGCCTCCGGGATGAGATGTTCAAAGTGGCTGAGGACCATGAGGCAGTGGAAAGCCGAGTAAGGAGTGACAGGAGAGCAAGGGCCTAGGAGGTGTGGGCGGCGGGCAAGCTGGTCGTTGAGATCAGTTGTAGTGTCGGCGATGATACGGATGGTGAAGTTGAGGCCAGCGATGGCCTTGGGGGCGATGTCATCTGCAGCTGAAGAGGGAGAGAAGGGAGTGGCGGCGGACATGGTGTTGGCGGCACGGAGCTGACGACAATAAAGGAAGAGGAGGAGGCTTTTCGGTGGAAAGAGCGTTTGTTAGTATGATGTGGTCAGGGCGATGAAGCCATCGCCGGTCTGAGGCAGGCGACTTTAGGGGTAAGTTTGTTCACTTACCAGGTACAAGTCGCAAAGCACTCATAAAAGTCTCCCCAGCGAGATTGCTGCATGACCATGGCCTCGACGAGGGCACGGGTCGAGATGTCAAGCTCAACGAAGTCGTCGAGCAGGGCATCAGCAGCGCCCGGCTGGCTGGGGGAGAAGGCCTTGGAATAGAGCATGGCGCACTGGCAATTCCTCTGGAAGGGGCCCAGGGGCACTGAGGGCGCAACACTTGCGGGGTGGCGCTGAATGACACGAGCGGGTTGCTGGCTTTGATTGTTCCAGACGAGGTTAGTCGTCGGGAGGAGATCATCAGCAGCAGGAGAGGGCACCTGCAGCGGCATGCGGGTGAGGGAGCAGTCGACGTGGATGAGACGGTCGAGCACGAGGAGGCTCCAGTAAACGCAGCGACGCTCCTCGTCGTCGTAGGGGACATGGGCATCCTGCTCGGCCTCGATGTACTTTCCGGGACTGATGCGTAAAGCAAGAGCCATGGTGTTTGCATCGCCGATGGTGACATAGGCTCGCAGCACGTCGCCGTGACCAAACTCGAAAAGAGCGAGGAGGATGGTGCACTGGACAAGCTCAATGCTAGGAGCAGAAAGGCCACGCAGGACGCTGAGGACACGCTTGGCGGCGCGATAGGCAGGCATCTCCATCATATCCTTACCTTCATTGACGCTGGTGCTGGCAGCAGCGGCCTCGTCGTCGTACTGAGAGACGAGCTGCATGCAGACAATGAGGAGGGCGACGGCCGGGTCCCGGGGTCCCGCATCGGCGGCGGAGCTTGGGCCAGCCCCGGAGCCGGAGCCGGAACCAATGGCATCAGCGCGCAAAGCGAAGAGCTCCGGGTGGACGACAGTGAGCCAGGGGTTCATGGTCTGAAAGTAGCGCTCGGTGGCCTCGCGCCAGGCAATGTTGCGCGAGGACAGGAGCGACATGATCATGTTGCTGGATACATCAAAGGCCGGGTCAAAGACACCAGGGCCGAAGGTATCCTTGGATCCCAGGAGATAACCCGGGTCTACGACGGCGGTTGTCGGTGCTGTGTAGATGAAATCATAGGAGCACGTGGTGGTGAGCCTATTGAATGGGTCGGATCAGTATGGGATTCCAGAAGCGAGAGAGAGTACAGCAGAGGAGAATTGGGCGGAACAGGACAGGATAGGATAGGCCTACGCACCTGGTACAACGGGAGCATGCAGGTAATGCCTTGTCGCATTTCTTTTTAGTGCGAGTGCACTTTTCACAAGCTCGATGAGCACGTTCGGGCTCCATTGGAGATTCGGAGCCCCGTGACGAAGACACGGAGCGAGACATGATGTTTCTCGTTTTTCGATCCGTGGTGAAGGATGGTTGACCCGTGTAGGCGGGTATAGATATGTTTCTTTGGTATAGAGGTCAAGTACTTGGACTTGACTAGGTGTAAGTGCTGACGGGGTCTGACAGGACGGTAGGATTATGTCAGACAAGGAGGCAGTTGATGAGATACAAGGTAGCAATATGTATAATCAGCGGTGATATATATATTGTGAGTACAGTAGATTTGGAATTGGTAGATGAATGGATGAGTGGATGAGTGGTGAACACGAGAAGGGAAGCCATGAGGACGGGGGAGGCGAGGGCTATTTGAAATATCTCGACGGGAGTCTGAGGGATGAGATGAGGCAAATCAAGGAAGGTCAAGGAAGGCCCATCCTCAAAGGCCGTCTGTCGATATCGTCGAGGACGGGACCCCAGGGCCTGGCACCGCGATGGAGTTTGCCGTCCGCTGCAGATGGCCAGCCCCAGCCCGGGAGATGGACACCCAGGGCTGCCAGCTGCCAGGACCGGTAGTGGAGGCCAGACCAGGCCAGGCCAGGCCGGGTCCGGGGGGAAGTGATTGACAGGGACGGGAAGATATGACGTCTAGTGGGTTAGTCAGCTGCTGACGGTCGATCACAAGTCGAGGCTGAGTGTGGATTTGGAAGAATGAGGTAAACAGATGTTGGAGAGAGCGAAGGAAGGAATTCGTAACGACAGATAGGAAGAGAAGGAGATGGATGGGCAGGGGGGGAATAGAAAATAGAGGTTCAGGCTAGGAAGAATATGGAATAAGTTGGAAGGGGTGAGAGGGAACGAAAAAAAAAAAAGGAAAATGCAAAACAGAGGGTAAAATTAATTGCAGGATAGGTACCTACCTAGGTCAGTAGTAGGTAAGCGGAGAGGTAAGGCTGCCACCTGCCACTGCATGCCATACGTTACTGTACCTACCTAGTGTGCGGCGATTAGGTAGGAAAGGGAAAGAGTATGGGGGAGGTACCCAGCAGGCTCAGAAAGGAAGGCACCTGGCAGGAGATGAGGTAAAATAAAAATAAAAAAATAGATATTACCCAAAACGATCTAGAACGAGGTCCAACTCTAGATGGACACGAGCATGATTGATGATGATGGCAGCTCTTGTCGCGATGAACTAAAGTCGATTAGTTAAAGCGGTATAAGCATGGCATCATCCGACAGGATTAAGCACTTGCAGCCATGAACCCAGGAATACGGATAGCTAGTACTGTATGCAGAAAGAGTCGGGTTGCAATCCATGGACGCTGCGCTGCAAGAGCACACTCACGCGCGCGGTCCGGGCCAAGCAAGGTTCTGGCTCCTCCTCTCTCGTTCTCCCTGATTCCCTTCCAAATGGATTGTGTCTTTTCCCCAAAATCGATCTAAAATTCCCCGGGGGTTGGGTTTTTGGGGGGTGGAGAGGCAGTGGGTTGGCCATTGAGGTGACGACCTCTCAGCCCAGTGAGGCCATGGTGTGGATGCCAAACCACTCAAGTGGGACTGGCCCTACGGCAGATGGATTAGTACATAGCGAATGCGTGTGTGTGTGTGTGATCCCAGAAAGCGTGATGGATAATCATGCCTAAGCACCATGTTATCCCGACCAGGGCGATTGACAAGCTGATGACAAGATAAACCACCACCCACGGCCACGGCCACGGCGATCGCGATCTGTATGTAACCCATCATCTGCATCTTGACAATTGCCATTTTCAAAGCACTTATCAAGCATCTTTCAAACATGACGACAACGTTATTTTTTCCCACGGCTTCCCCAGGTTTCGTCTACTTCTCTTGTCAGAACCTTCTAATTCTTACCAGCTCGTCGGGTGCTTATGGCATGCTTGCATCATGGGAAGCGAAAAGCAGATATTAGCCCACTCGTCACTGGCTACTGCACGCATGAGACGACACTCGTTTGTTTTCCTTAATCAAATAGCGGGCGATCAATGCATAGTCGGGTTCCGACTTTGCTTTAATTCTCGGTTACATGGTGTTTTTTTAGGAACGAGTACGAGCTAAACTTGATTTCATTCAAACAAAAATCACTCCTTTCCTTAATAGCGCATCACGTACACCTATTCCACCAAACGAAAACCTTCGCTTCGTCTTTCTCAGCCACAACACAAGGATTCCTAGTACCCTCGATAGATCCATCCCATGATCTTGGCATCCGGGCCGTTTTTTTACGAGCCGAGATGCGGGAAACCTCGTTTTCTCGACTCAATCATCTCCACTTGATGTGAAGCGACATGACAAAGACTTCAACTGACGGTAAATTCCTTGGAAGATGTCGAACTACTGTCTCGTAAAACGCAAGCTCCCTCTATTTTTATCCATTTGACCCAATTGGGCTACAGTTGAGTTGCAGAATGGGCTCTATCTCGATGGGCTGTGTAACCATTGCGGCTGAGTCTCAGTAGTACGTAGCAGCGATGAAACACCATGATTAGCAGCTGAAACTTGGACTCTGATTCAAGAGGATAGTTGTCCTTAATCATTGAAAACTTTCGATTATTTTGAATCGAATGTCTCCCATTCTTCCACTTCAAAGAACTTGTGTATATTCCGTTCCTACAATATGCAATCTCACACCGTTGACTCACCCGGTGAGAATCACATCCAATTCTGGCAGGTGACAGTGGAGGCCCAATCACCATCGTTAATCAACCAACCAACCGCACTCTTTTTTTCTTTTGTATTTTAAATCCATCCATAGAAAAAAGAAGACGCCTTCCCGCAACTCAATTGATGGTCTAGAAGCCAATTGATCGAACTCAAGCTTTCTGACACCCATTCCAAAGACCGGCTTGTTAGTGTGACGGGCACCTCATCTTTGCAACCACACCCGTTTTCTACTTGTACATGATATGATTATTGATCTCACTACCTAGGAATTGGTCAACTCATAACACGCATTTCGCAAAACAGACTAGACTTGGTGGTTTGTGCGCGCAAAGACTCATCGATTTCCTCCAAAACCTCACTCGAGGATATTATACAGAGACAACACCTTGGCCAAGCGCTACCCCAACCCCTCAACACCATAAACCAACGTCTCAGACCATCACCAACTCCACCGCCAAGATGCCCTCGACGTACTGCATCCGCCCCGGAACATTTTCCGACGTCGATGACGCCGCCACGCTCTACACGCAGAGCTTTGCAAACGAGGCTCTTCTTGACTACATGTTTCCCGACCGTGCCGTCGACCCGACCGCCTTTCAAACATGGATTTCCCGCCGCTTCTGGATGCGCTACTGGACGCCCGAGTATGTTCTTACCATGCTCGATGCTTCCGACGGGAAGGGAAAGGTCAACCCTGTGGGTTTTTCGTGGTGGCACCGCCCAACTGAGTCCCTGTCTTTTCGCGAGCGATGGCTATCTCCTTGTATGTATCGCCACAACTTCCACTCTGACTTAAACACTGCTCACTCAACTCCACAAAGACGCATGGCTTGCCCCCTTCATGCAGTCTCTGCTCAACCTCCAGTCTTACATCGCCCCAATTCCCGGTCTCGACCATCACCGCGTCACCATCTACGACCGAGTCTTTGCCACTCTTGAGCCCACCATTCTGCACTCTCCTCGCCGTCGCTCTGCCTGGTATCTCTCCAGTCTGGGTGTTTCGCCCAAATTGCAGGGCAGCGGCTACGGTTCCTTGCTGCTTCGTGCCGGTCTGCAAGAGGCCGACCGTGCCGGCGTCGCCACCTGGCTCGTGGGTTTGCGTGGCCTGGATGACTTCTACTCCCGCTTCGGTTATGTCGAAGTTGCGAGGGCCAATGTTGGAGAACTGAAGGATTGGGATGGTGGCATTGTCATGTTCAGGGGAGAGTGAACCAAGAAGAGGAACGCTTAGTCAGGCCCTGGAGACATCACACTGGAAGGCAACATGTACCTAGGTGATTATCGACCGCTGATACCAAGATAATTCAGTTGCACACTTTTTGACCTTTCGGGCGCTGAGAACCCGACTATCAATCCTAACCGAAGCTCTACATCTATCTCGCCCCCATAGCAATTGGTATTGTCCCTGATCTTTTCCATCATCGGAAGCCCCTGCAAGTTCAGGACCGAACTACCGTACGAATCCCAGAGACTCCCCAACTCCATTACCATCCATACCAGTCCCTTCCTTTACAGCCTTTCCCTTGTTCCATTGTGGCCATCCATCAATTCGTTGACCGTCATTCATGCGCTGAAATGAGTCGAATACACAAAAGCCAAAATGCAGAAACCGGACCCCTGACAGAGACCGCGCGAGTGCCGAATAAAAACCGTATCCCCTTACTCATACAATTCTTAGAAATCAAAGTCTCTGGCTGACCGAAGTGCCGAGAAAAAACCAGTCCCCTGTCGTAAGCAATGCCGGCAACCGGCTGCGGCGAGAACAAAAGCAGCATGCCGTGAAATCCCGTGCCAAGTCGCGGTCGAGATGCTGTTCGAAATGCTATTCGAAATGCGGTTCGAAATGCGGTTCGAAATGCTCTCTTGCCGGCTTTCCGGATGCCATATCCATTGTAGTATTACTCATCGCCGCCAATTGGTTCGTCTGGCTGGTGGCCAGAATGATGGCCACGGGGATGGCTGTCGTCAAATTCGCCCATGCCACGATGCTGACGGCAACCAGGGCTGTGAGAAACGGTCGCCTCTCGGTCAGGCGAGTAATTTCCCGAGCGTTGACGCAAGCTGGGGGAACCGTCCTCATAACCCTGGGTCGCAGGCTGCCACGGAGCCTGGTTCACGGTGCGGCCGGCGCCGACGTTCGATCCAGCTTCTCCATGGTACCAGGCAAGGTCCTGAGCCTCAAGGGGCTGCTGGTAGGCCCTCGACGGCCCCCCAGACATCGACAAGAGCAGCAAAGCATCCTGATCTGCCGCACTAACCCGAGAGCGGGGGGGCAACGGCTCGCGGTAGTACCGTTCGTCCTCTTGAACCAGCGCCAGGGCAACTCGCTGAGGGTGGTTGAAGTAGATGGGCGGGGTCTGGTATTCACCTGGTGTACCATACAGGCCATGGGCTTCACGAGTGCCAAGGTTACCGTAGCTTGCGGGATGCATCTCGTAGCCTCCCTGTGGCATTATTTCCGAAGTGTTCAAATAGCTCGAGTGTCTGTCAATCAGCATAAAATCAGTTGGGCCACGTTGGCCGCCACCTGTATAGGTGCCCGGAGCATGAAACATGCTATCGTGTGATCCTCGGGGATCGCTCGCTGGAGCCTGCAGTTGATAATTAATACCGAAGTGATTCAGTGAGGGCTGTGTTGGGTTCTGACTGTCATAATAGGGGGCGCTACCGCGTCTGTCGACGAACGCAGTCATGCCAGAGTCGATGAGGGGGGATCTGGCTCCGAACCCGTAGTTGGCCGTGTGGCTGCGTGCATCGTCGGCCTGCTGTTGGTTGTGATGACTAGGCCTGAGCCCGTACTGGTGATCGTTCAAAGTCGCAGGGGGAGTGGGCGACGAAAAGGCCTCGCTGCTGCGCTCGCTCATGGACCCTTCCTCTTGGACGGGTTCGAGGGGTGAAGAGTCCTTGACAAAAGAGATGGGAGACTCTGTCACCTCTCCAAGCTGTCCCAGGCGACCAGGCCGGTTGATGGCTGACACGTCAACCTCATTGGAACTCTCGCGGTTGATGTGAGTGGAGAGCTGGGCAGGAACGTTGGTGTAGGCGTCGACAACTTCGGGAAGAAACTCGACAGGGGGGACATCCTTCAGAATACCTTGTTGAATCTCATGGTGTAGGCGTTCAACAATATCGAGGATCTCGTCATGGGTCTTGCCATCCCCGAGGCTCTGGACAATCCATCGAGGCACAAGGTCCCGTCCGTTGGTATCAACGAGTCGCTTAAGCTCCCGCTTGCGGATCGAAAATGTCCAAGATCGGATGGTAATAGCCTCTTGGTTGACTCTGTTGGCGCTCTCTAAACCTCGGCTCCAGAAGATCATGCGAACAATCTGCTCATAGACCATCCCGATCTGCGTCACGCTGAAGTCTGCACCCTTTCGGTATCGCATTCGTTGGTAATGCTTGCGGCACATGCAGACCCAGACCCGCTCAGGGATGCGGCGAGTGCAGACTTTGTTGCGACCAAAGAGGTGGGAAATGACCTTTCGTGGGACGGAACTTGTGGTACAGTTCTCGACTGCCATGCAAATATCGCCTCCTTCGAGAGGCTTGTTCACTTCCACCTTTCTGAAGCGGCGGCAAGCTGTGAGGACACGATCGTTGGGGCCAGCATGAGGCATAGCGCCGCGAGAAACAACTTGACCGAGTTAGTCGAGTCTCAAGAACATAGAAACGGGAGAGCACGTACCTTGAATCTCGTTGGCAGACATGGCTCTCTCGTTATCGTGAATCTCACGCGAAGGAGACCTCGTGGTCATACTAGCAGCTGGAGAGATCTCTTCCAGGCGGCACCACTGATTGTGCTCGGAACCTGCACGTTGATGAGTGATGCTGAGGCGAGGAGATGGCGACAATGTTGCCTCGAAATGCCCGGATGCGAGCGACGGCAAAGTCGTAGGGATGCGAGTGAAAGCTGAAGCCGAGCTTTGAGGGGGATTGGGTGCAGAGATGGTACGCTTATGGACGCGGTCCAAAGAATGCAAGAAGTGGTCTCTGGGTTTGAAGTTGCTGGAGGAAAGGAGTCAGCGTGTGCTCAAGGACTCGATTTATGGTGAAAGATCGAGAGCGGACAGAGCGCCAATGAGAGGGTTTGAAAAGGGCAAACAGTAGAGCAGCCGAGTTATGTTTGGTGAAGAAGACGT
>LWBZ01000082.1:0-29176 GCA_001633045.1 Fusarium metavorans
AGATATGTATCTACTACCTGAAGAGTAAGTTCACAGTATTGCATTAGTAGATAAAGTAATATATATTGCATTAATAGATAAAGTAATATATATTACTTTGCCACATTTCTTTCATTAGCCCCGCCATGCATTTGATTTAATTAAATAAATGCCCTAAGACTATGTTATTGCACCTTGCTTATCCAAGTGCCCCTTGCCAACTATTCGAAAGTGACTGGCTTTATTGCATAGCACTAAAAAATTTTTTAGTACTCTAATATATACTTACCTCCATAAATCCTGTGTATCTTAGCTTGCTTTAGCTAAAACAAAGGAGAGGAAAATAGTATAAATATTAAAATATAAAATATTAAAATATAAAATATGTGTGCTATGCAATAAAGCTAGCTTATATATTTCTTTTCTGCATCTTAGCTTACTGATCCGAAGAATATGCCAACTTTATATTACTTACTAATGCTATGCAATAAAGCCAGGAGTGCTATGAAATAAAGCTGTAGCTTGCTATTTCATATCCATATTCATATTCATATTCTGATTCGAATAATCAGAATCAGGATGAGGATAAGAATTAGCAAGCTATGATAGAGTGCTTTAGTTTTATTATATAAATATAAATATAAAGCACAGCTAGCCTAAATTTATTATTTTTAAATTGTTGTAGGCTTAGCATGCTTGTTTGTTATTTATATAAAATTTTTTCATCTCCTCTTAGTCTTATAATTAATATTATAATACATGATATTGTAATGGAATTTACAACATCAGAAACTACTGGTACAAAAGTAAACACTGACAAGTAAAAGCAAATACCTATTAAAATATAAAGAGCGTAATTAGTAACAACTCCGTTACTTAAATTAGAAATTATTTTACTAGACTTAGTTAAAATAACACCAAACCCGTAAGGACCTATTGACTCAATACTACCTTTATCTAAGACTTTAGTTGTTTGACCTCCTATTTCTAAAACTGAATTAACAATATACTTATTATAGAAGAATTCTACTAAGAAACGTTGATTGAAGAAACCATAAATATAATAACCTAAGTTAGATAATTTAAAGTTAGATATTATATTTGGCATAAACTCAGAATATACTATTGCTAATGCCGAGAAAGATACAGTAAGTATAAATGGGATCAGTTTAAATATAGTAGGTACACCAAACTCTGTATCTATCATTATTTCATGAACAGGGTGAATAAATATACTATTATCCACAAAGAACCCTGAACCTAAACCTATGAATATATCTCTAGTAATATATCCAAAATAAATAGAAAATATAGCTAATACCACTAAAGGTAAACTGATGAATATATCACTTTCATGAGCATTTCTATAGTAATTCACAGGTCCATTAGGATTAGTTAAGAAAGTTAAATATATAACTTTCACTGAATATAATGTAGTAAATATAGCACCTATTACTGCTATAACATATACATCTATACTACTAAAATGATATTGACCATAAGCAGATTCTAATATAAAATCTTTACTATAAAATCCTGTCATAAAAGGGAAAGCTACTAAACTAAGGCTAGCTATTAATATTACAGAATAAGTTAAAGGTAGGAATGATATTAATCCACCATATTTTCTTAAATCTTGATTATCTACTACAGCATGTATAACTGCACCAGCACCTAAGAATAACAATCCTTTATAAAAAGCGTGGTTTATTAAATGAAATATTGCCACATTGTATGAAGATAAACCTATGGCTATAACCATCATACCTAATTGACTCATAGTAGAGTATGCTATAATTTTTTTTATATCTTGTTGGAATAAACCAATAAGAGAACTAAATACTGTTGTAACTGCACCTAGTCATAAACATATTAATAATACAGTTGAACTGTATTCAATTAAAGGAGATGAACGTATTAATAAATACACTCCGGCTGTAACCATTGTAGCCGCGTGTATTAAAGCAGATACTGGTGTAGGCAAAATGTTGATTTCCATTATGTACTTTTTGTACGTATACGATGAAAATACTCAATAACTTACGTTATTGTTCGGACTATATCTTCAATTAATTAATAAGTTTAGTGCGCAAGCATAGCTTGCTGATCCGGAGGATATGAAATTTTATAATAATTCTACCTTCAGGAGTTAGATGTTTTTTATTTTTAACTAAATCGTAAATTTTTAATCATCTTTTATATGATATAAATTTTTTAGTTTTTAATGGATAATTTTTTAAATATAGTAAAATTTTATTTAATTTACCAAAATTTACTACTGTATTGTAACCATTATAACTTTTAACATGAGTAATATAACCATTGATCTTATCAGCTAAGTCTTTACTAAATTCTATATCGTCTTTCTGAGATATAACATATCTTACTGTTGTTATAAATTGACCAGTTGACTTACTTACTGATGTACAAGATGTAAAACAACCTTCAGCATCAGTAAATCCTGATAATCAGGCATTATTTAGAGTTAACTCATATTTATCTTCTAGACAATGTATATTTGTTTTATATACTTTGTTAAAAGCATTAACTCATAATTTAAATTGATTTAATTTATAATTAGTCACAATATTACCATTAAATATTTGAATTAATTTATGTATATTTTTTCTATCTCTAACTCTATAATGATGAGTTTTATTTAATTTATCTTGTATAGAAACGGTTCCAAATCCTAATTCCTTCTTTATAAAAAATAGTATTTGAGCATCCTCACTAGATTGTGTAACTTTAAACTCTAAATACCCATTTTTATTTATAATAAAGGACCCGTCTCCTTCAGTAAAACCTATAAATCATCATTTAAACTTATTATCTATATTAATTGCTTCACATGTAGTCTCTGAGGAGCCTTCGTATTTTACGAAGTTTCCTGCGGATTGTCCCTCTTCTTGGATTTTGCCGAAGTCTAATAAATAAACAGAGGACCAAGAATTTAAAACGGGGTGTTCCCGCATATAGTGAAGTTTAAAGAGAGCCCTGTTTAACAAACCCTCCATGGCCATAGGTAATCAAATATGAAGACCTACTTGAGAACTTTTCGCCATAGCACCTATCAATAGACATATACCTATAATTGTAATAATATTTTCATTAATATAAGGAGCTAATGAAAACACTGTGCTATAATCTAAATTACCTAAAGATCATAGTATGATAAACATACCTATCATTAAGAAAGCATCCCCTACTCTATTAGTTAGAAAGGCTGAAAGAGAGCTTTGATTAGCAGCTATTCTAGTGAAATCAGAAACTTACTAATAAATATGAACAAACTCCCACACCTTCTCATCCTACGAACATTAATAAATAATTATTACCTGTTACTAGTATTATCATCATAAAAGTGAGTAAACTTAAATAACTAAAGAATCTTTGATTGTGAGGATCATGGCTCATATATCCTATTGAATAAAAATGAACTAAAGAACTAATTATTAATACAGGTATTAACATTGATACTGTTAAACTATCAAATTGGAAGTTTCATACCATATTAAATGATTCATTATCTAATCATTTAAATAAATTTATTGAAACAGGATTATTATTAAACCCTACTTCAAAGAAGCTAGTGATAGCCAATAGTGTAGTTGTCATTATACTTAAACAACCTAAAATACGGCTACCTGTTACACCAACTTTTCTACCAAAAAAACCGGAAACTATTGAACTCAATAAAGGTAATATAATTATACTTAAATACATTATTTATATTCTATTGCAATACTTCCTCTTAGTCTATAAAAAGCTACTAAAATAGCTAAACCAATAGCAGATTCTGCTCCTGCAACTACTATAATGTATATAGCGTATGTTTGTCCTATAATATCATCGATATTAACAGAACTCACCAATATTAAGAATGTGATAGATAATAGCATTATTTCTATAGAAATAAGCATTAATATTATATTTTTTCTATTAAATACAAATCCTAAGATTCCTATTAAAAAAAGTACTAAAGTTAAATTCATATTTTATCTAAAACTACTAATTGTTCGGCAACCGTAAACATTATATATAATGTTTATGTATATAATTTAACAAATTATGCGTAGCTTTAGTTGCACAATATAGCCAACCGTTAATAAAACAAATTACCAGTAACTATACTAGAGATATTGTAGATTTGAACTACAATTGTGATGGCCGTAACATCAAGTTTTACCTTTAAACTAATATCCCTTTTATTAAAAATAAGACACTAAAACAATGTATAGCTTGCTTATGAAATAGCAAGCTAAGAATTTTTATATTATACTGCATACAGTCAATGAACAAATTTATCTATATTTACAGATTCTATCACTATAGGCATTGAACTATGAAGAATTCCACATATTTCTGAACATTGTCCATAGAATACTCCTTCTCTATTTATGAAAACTGAAACTTGGTTTAGTCTACCTGGATAAGCATCACATTTTATTCCTAAAGAAGGACAAGCAAAAGAATGAATAACATCACCAGATGTTATTACAAATCTTATATGTGTTAATTCAGGAACTATTACTCTATTATCAACTTCTAACATTCTTAATCCACCATCTTCTAAATCAGAATCTGGAACAATATAAGAATCAAATTCTATAAATTCATCATTTGAATCTATGAAATCAGGATACTGGTAACTTCAATATCATTGATGACCTTCAGCTAAAATAGTCATAGAAGGATCGTTTACTTCATCCATTAAATATAATAATTTAAAAGAAGGAAATGCTATTAATATTAATATAACCGCAGGAGTTATAGTTCATATTAATTCAATTAAAGTACCGTGATTTAGGTATTTATGTGATATTTGTGTCTTAGTTGATGCAAAATTTTTTATTATAGAAAATAATATTCATCCTACACTAAATAAAATTAACACTAAATAGTACATAATATTATCATGAAGTTCCACTAATCCTTCCATTTGTGGAGTAGCACTATCTTGGAAATATATACCTCAAGGCATAGGTGCATCAAAATTAATAAATATATTAAATAAATTTTTCATAAAATATAAATGTTTAAAATAAAATTTCTAATTATCTAGGTATGCGTTATATTTTTACTATAAAACAAGCCTGTATAATAGAATTGCCGCCAGTTAAATTTGTAGCTTTAACTTTGTTTCTAGCTTTATTGCATAGCATCCGTATATTTAAGGAATCAATATAAAAACATTATACCACGTATAATAATAATAGTGCCATCATTAAGGCAAATAAAGCTGTAGCTTCAGAAAAAGCAAAACCTAATATAGAGTATGAGAATAATTGATTTTTTAATGAAGGATTTCTAGCTACTCCTACAATTAAACATCCAAACACTATACCTATTCCTACTCCAGCACCCGCTAGACCTATAGTCGCCAATCCTGCCCCAATTAGTTTTGAAGATTCTAACATTTACTAAGTATATAAACGGTTTATAAATTAACAAAGGATCATTTAGCAAAGGGTATTTATTGTTTTGGTACTGTACTGTGCTTGTCCTACATAGCTTTATTACATAGCAGTAGTAAAATGACTACGGAGTAGTACTACAAAATAGTACTACTACGATGTAGTACAGGGTACAAGTATAAAAACTTGGTTAGAAATTAAAATTTCACAAAATAAACATTTATATGCTATAGCTTTATTTCATAGCAAGCTTATACTACTTCTAGCTTTATTACATAACACTACGAAATAGTGATAACTTGCTATTGCTACGAAGTACGAAGTACGAAGTACGAAGTACGAAGTATGTATGCTATTTCATAAAGCGCTATTTCATAAAGCGCTGTATAATAAAGCTAGACACAGTTAGTATGACTAACGAAATCAGCACACCTACACATACTTACTATTTATGTTCAATAAACATATTGATAAATTTTTTTGATTTATAAAAATAATTATTTGATTGTCTACTATCTATTTTCAATGCATTTTTTCCTAATTCAAATACGAATCCTGCTGTGATTATACCTATAAATAGAAGCACCACTATTAATCCATAAATTCCATTTTCGTATATGCTAATACCATATGGGTATATCACTAATATCTCTAAATCTAATAATAAGTAAACTAATGCAAATATGAAAAATTTTACTCCAAATTGAGTTCTATTTTGACCCAGGAAACTATGAAAACCACATTCGAAAATACTATATTTTTCTTGGTACGGATTATGAGGAGCAAGTATGAAATTAAGAAGTAAAAAAACTATTGTTAAAATAGTTACAAAAACAAAAAGAAAAGTTACACTACTCATTTAATTGTTAAATAAAATTTGTACCAATATGGTACCCATGCTTAGTCATTCTTTGTTCATAAATAAAAATAATAAGATAACAAGTGTAATTACTGAAATTACAAGAGAAATAGGACTTGATATAGCTATATTTTTATAATTAAAATTTAATTTTTAATGATTTTTTATTATTATCTAAAACATTTCCTTTCAATTCTAGATTTTCTAATAACGGATTTATTTTATATTCAGGTAAACTAAAGAACATTTCTTTTATTATACCTAAATAATATACTCCCCCTATAACACTGGTTAATATCGCAATTAAAGATAAGAAGATAAGACCTTTATCAAGGCTGCACTTAACACCATCTGTTTTCCAAAGAATCCAATTAAAGGAGGAACCCCTGCGAATGAAAAGATAGTAATAGCTAAACTTATAGCTAATAAAGGATTTATATAAAAATAACCTTTTAATTGAGTTACTAACTGAATAGGTGAATTATTTTTGTCCATTAATTCTTCATGTTCTTTGTTTTCACTTATATAACAATATAATGAAAATCCTATAGCTATTAATATAACAAATGCATTTAAATTACTTATTGAATATTGTGTTAGGTAGAATATAAACGCTTGAGTAGATTCAACACTAGATATACCTAATGCTAGAAGTATAAATCCTACGTGAGATATAGTACTGTAAGCAAATAATCTTTTAATTCTAAATTGAGTTAAACCTACTACAGTTCCTATTACTAGTGAGAATAATGAACTTATTAATAAAATAAATGTTCAACTCATTTCTGAAAAACTGCTGTTAGTATAATACACTATTTGTAATAATAATATAAATATAGAAATTTTGGCAATTATAGCTACGAATGCTGTTACTATTGTAGGTATAGCGTCATATACGTCAGGTGATCAAAAATGAAATGGTGCTGCACTTACTTTAAATAAGAATCCTATTGTAAATATAACTAAAGAAAGATTAATATAATAAGGTGTATATCATAAATTTGTAGAAACATCACTTATACTAGTTATGATATATAAACCATCTAAATTAGTAGTACCTGAATTAGCATATAATAAACTAGTTCCTAATAGATGAACTAGAAAAGTAACCCTGTTACCAGGTTACTCCCCCTTTCCCGAACCGTACGTGATAGTTTCCCATCATACGGCTCTCCAAGACACGGTATTAAATTTTTGTACTTTGTGTGTGATGATCCATATGACACTCTCTACATAAAGGTATCTGCTTTCGATTACGTTTAGCCATAATCTTATCAATGGCGTTTGCTTTAGGATTTAGATCTTTCATCATCCGCACATGATGCATCTTCACTCTGTAGTCTGAGTCACATATAAAGCATGATAATTTTTCTAATGATGCAGTCGATATCCCTTTGGCTCAACTTCTTAGTATTACATCGTCCCTTTTTACGTTAAATGCTCCCGTATTAATACCGAGGATTAGTTTAATGAAACTGTGTTTATCTTTACCTTTCAAATTTTTCCCAAAAGTGGAGTAAATTTTACTTGACGTTTTGGCACTGTACTTAGCAGCCAGAAGTTTAGCACAGGAACTTTTAAGAATATAGTGAACCTTAGAAGATAAATCATTGAAATTATCAACAAAACGATAGTATTGTATGATTCCCCGGTATACAGAGTTATATAACAGTATAATAGAATCCTTCGATTCTTGCATTCACAAGAATTTTGGTGAAGGTTCATTTTCCCTCAGAAACCCACTATTAGCTAATTTCTTTGTAACCTTTTCTATTGATGCTGTAAGACGAATATTCTTCACATATCCCGTAAGGACATTTTTCTTATGTGAAAATGTTGCGTGTCCATTACGTTTTATCTTAACAGATAGGAATTCCGCTTGTTCTTGGTTGACATTAGTGATATTCGTTTTTTCCTCCGATAACTCCAATCCTAGTTCTTCCTTTAGAAACTTTCTTACTTTATTCATTATTGATACACATTCTTCTCTAGACCCCTTTATACCAATGATTCAATCATCGGCGTATCTTACATACTCTAACTTTTTTAAGTTAGGGTCGATGTTTAGTTTAGATGGTGTCTTTAAGATTTCTTTATGTATCTCCAATTTTTCTTCTAATGTTTTAGCCCGGTCTTTACGATTTAGTAGACTTTTGTACACCGGGTTAATAGTTGCCTTAGTACCCATGTCAAATTCACTTTTTATTGTCATAATAAACGAATCCAGTTTATCTAAATATATATTAGCAAGTATCGGACTAATAATAGATCCCTGTGGGGTTCCTGCAATAGAGTGAGAATAAGTTCTTCCTTCCATATACCCTGCTTTTAATGCTTTCCTTATTAGTTCGAGGAACCTTTGATCTTTAATGCGTTCATTTAAGATCAACATAAGTTTCCCATGATCTATAGAATCAAAACATTTAGAGATGTCACCCTCGATTAATCATTTAGCCATTACGAATTTTTGTTTTATTTCCCGTAAGGCCGAGTGACAACTTCTGTTCGGTCTGAAACCATGGCTGCATTCTTTAAAGCTGGGTTCATAAATAGCCTCCAATATCATTCTAATACATTCCTGTACCAGTTTGTCTCTCGGTGGGGCAATAGTCAACGGGCGTTCGCCTCCATTTGCTTTAGGAATGTACACTCTTCTTACAGGCGAGAATTTGAAGGTGCCCATTTTAAGGCTGTGGATGATTTCGCCTATAACTTCCTCAGACATTCCATCGAGAGTCCTGGGAGTGATCCCCGGAGTCATATTACCAGGCTTACTTTTCAATTTTTCGTGTGCTGTATAGAACAGGTTTTTGTCAAACAATAGTCTGTATAATCTATCATTTACTATGAATTCGTTGTTTTCATCACAAAGTCTATAAATTTTCTGAATCTTTCCTAATCCGTCAGTTGAGACTGTACTGGAACTTCCAGCAGATGTGGAATAATTGCAGACACCGGTCTCTGGGACCCTTTCCCTTTGAAATTGACCGTTAAGTCAGTTCCCTAAGTTATTACTTACGGGTACTACGATCCCTCTGTTACCATGGCCTTTTAAGGCTTTAGGCAATCCCTTAGTTCCATTTGTTACTTTATCGTTTCCCTTAGAACCCCAACTCTCTACGTTTAGATTGTATATTACAACCTGGTTGCAATTGATCCATAGTCAGATTCTTCATTCCAAAATCTGACTCAATGCATATGTCCTATCCCAGAAATGACATAGCCCTCAAGTCGAGGCCCCTGGTAGATTGGGTTGAAGCAGTATAGCTTTATTCGTAGGAAACTCAGCTCGATGGGCTATTAGGGTACTCTGGTTTCCCCCTGTCCCACCTTTAAACAGAGATGCTAAGTTCAGCTTCGGGCTTTCCCCTCGACCTAACTCTGTCGCTGGAGATATATATGGATAATATCTAGATCTTCCTGATCCATAATAACAAATAGCGCAAAGGCGCACAATAAAACTTGAACTTAATCCTCCCAATAAAAAGTATATTAAACCACCTGTGGTAGATAACTCTGAATTTCTATATATAGTACTTAATATATAAAGCCCATAACTTTGTAATTCAATAGAAAGGAAAATAGATACTAAATCATTAGTAGACATTAACAATATAGCACCTGTAATCACAAATAATATAATTAACGATTATAATGGATTTATCTTGCAAATTCTAATTGATTATCTTAACAATCTTAAATCTTTAGATTGTAGCCAGTAGCTATAACCTGGTTAAATTTAGTGAATAAGATAATCTACAGTTCTCTATTATACATTGTATCTTTAATATCTTTTATTAATTTAATACCTTCAGGTGTTAAATGTGCTTTACTATTTATTAAAATAGATACTTTTTTAAATCTATCGTAATCTAATAACTTTACTCCAGATAGAGTATGTTTAGATAAAAGAGGTATCAACTTTTGATTTATGTCCTCTGACTTAGTTATTACTAATTCAGCTGTACCACGAGATTTATGTTTTCTTACTACTCCACACCCTAAATAATCAGCAATTCTTTCTAATAAATCTAAATCTTTAGCATGTTGACTTAAACTAAATATTAGACTCACAGCATATCCTACTTTTCTATCTTTACTTGGATAAAGAGAAATAAAGAAAGATGCTTCAGCTGTTAAGAATCCTGCTAATCAATCAGGGTTTATATAAGGAGCTATCTTAAACTCTGGAATAGCTGCAGGTTTTAGATCAGGATATTCCTCTTCTATAACCTTAGGTAATCCTTTATTTAAATTAGCTCTTTGAGTGAAGATTTTTAATAAACCAGGTAAGGACTTATGTTCCCCTTTCTCCATTAGAAGAAGTATTCTCTTAAATACTAAGTAGTCTTTCAACTTAAGAGATGCTAAAGGATACTTATCAAAATGAGGTAAAACATGTTTTATTAAATCTTTTGTTGAAGCTATTGTATAATAGACTATTCCTCTTTTACTATGGTAGATTTTACCTGTGTTAAAGAAAGCTTTAAATTGAATTAAAATATCTAAATCTTTTATATCTAACCCTATGGTAAATACAGGATGAATTTTTCAACCTGTACCAGATTTCTTTTTAGTAGTAGAAACAGTGAATGAACCGTCTCCGTCTGTAAATCCTGTTATAAATCAAGGATTTAATTTAAAACTTTCTTTATTAATAGTAGATATTTCAGAATCAAGACTAATATTTGAATCATTAGTTGTTGTATAATAGCGTTTAATTAGAATTTGGTTAGATGGGATTCCATATCAGGATATTCTTTCGAATCCTCTTAGAGTACATCTTAATATTGGATTAGTTACTAACCCAATACAACTGCCGTATACTCGTTGCTCTTTTACAACAGTATTTTTATATACTGTTGACTTAGATCCGCGATTACCCATTCCTTTTTCAAGAATCTTTTGGCTTGTTACCATACATGAGTAATTAGTTCATCCACCACGGTATAATTCAACCAGATTTGGTACCAAAAGCTTTAGGGCTTCCCCGGAGTTTGACAGTTTATCCCTTAATAATAGAAACAACTTCCCAGGTTGTTGTTGTTTAGGATATTCAATAATTTTAAAATGTTCTCCCATTTTATTTATTATTTTTGTATTGTAATAAACAAATTTATATAACAATAAATCTTTTAAAGAAGAATATTCTGGTACTCACACCTTTCTAGGATAAAAACTAGTTAATTGTAATATTAATATACTAACTAAGTAGATAAAAATATGAAATATTTGTGTAATATTTGTCATGACTAGTAAACCACCATGTAAACCTATACCTTTAGTTATAACAGTTAAGGTAGATAGATCATGTAAAATACAATAAATTAATATTAAAATCGCTATTCTATTAAATAGAATCGATAAATCTCGTCTTATATTGACGGCGTTTGATAGTAAAACTAGTATTATGGATAAAATAATCATATGAAATTTTTTAAAAGATATATAAGCTCGAACATTTGTACGTACGGAACAATATACGTTCGGCATTATAGGTCTTTATCCATCTAGCTATAATACTATTAAATAAAACTATGAATTCTCTGCTATTTAATAAAGCTACCGCCAACGATAACTTTATTACATAGCAAAAATTAGTATTACTCCGTAGTGCTATATAATAAAGCTACATTTGTGCTATACAATAAAGCTACTCTAAAGTTTATTTTCTATCCATATTTTATATATAAAAACTATTTAAAGAAATAGCTTTATGAAGACGCCAGCTAGCTATTTCTTTAAAGGGTAAATACTAGGAATCGAACCTAGAGCCTATTAAACCACAATTAATCGTTCTACCATTGAACTACATCTACCTTATACTTTTTTATCCTGCGGTGATTCGAACACCGACTGTAAATACCAAAAATTTATGATCTACCCATTAATCAACAGGATATTAATGCTTACTATTTCATACAGCTAAAGCTATTAAATTTTATTGTTCGCGCTTGCTATTTCATATTTCATATTTCATATTTCATATTTCATATTTCATATTTCATATTTCATATTTCATATAGCTGTATGAAATATGAAATAGTTATCTATTTTTCATAAAGGACTAGCTTTATTGTATATCACCCCCATTAAAATAAGGAGTGTTTTATTTCATAGAAATAGAGCTTTATTGCATAGCCTTCATAAAGCTAAAGCCCGCTATTTATAGCTTGCGCATTCATATTTATTTATTATAAAAACCAATAATTGCTATAGATTAATATACAGGTAACACGACTTGAACGTGTATGATATTTCTATCCGCCGTACCTAAAACGACTTTGTCTGCCATTCCAACATACCTGTTTGTGCTATGCAATAAAACTCTTAGATTATGGTATTTATACTTTGTATATACACTAAAGATATAATGTGTTATGTTATAAAAGCTGCAATTTAGGACTTGCAGGATTCGAACCTACATTTTAATGATTAAAAGTCATATGCATTCACCATTATACTAAAGTCCCTTCCATTAAATAAAGGCTATGCAATAAAGCTCCTTATTTTTATTTTTTCATATCCTCCGGATCAGCAAGCTATTATAGTTTGCTGTAACTTATCGTTGTTATGTAATTATGCTCTGCAGGATATTAAATACCTCATTACTAGTGTAAAGATAAGCTAAGACTTTTGATATTCATAGACATCCTCTCCTTCGTCTTCTGATTCATATATTATGGCTTCGCAGCCAATGATATGAATCAGGATGTGCTATGGATGCTGTTTATCAAATAGAGCTTTATCGCATATTTATAAAGCTAAAGTTAAGGCTACGGATCTGCTATCTATATTGGTCTAGCGCAAGCGCACTCATTATACAAATAGATGAAACTTTAACTTAATTTGTACAATCCTTGGTAATTGTATACTATCCATCCTTCGGCAGGCAGCAAGAATTAATTGTTTGTGCTATGCAATAAAGCTAGGTATAAAATAAAACTACCTTATAGCTTGCTGTAGCATATTATCCGGTGTGTGGGTACCGCTACAACACCGCAGGATATCTATTATTTGGATCTATTATACTATATAATTAGTAATCTGTAATATTAACATGTATATCCCCGGCGCATTAATTAAATACAATATTAAAGAACTCAAAATTTAAGTTAGTAGCTTGCTTATGAAATAGCAAGCTAAGGAAATACCATTAATATTATATTTTTGGAATAAAGGATTTAAGGACTTCATAGCTTGCGCATTCAATTTTATTATATCATCCACCAATTTAGCCGTAGATTTATATAATGTACTGTAATTAAAGAAATTTAACTTAGAGTAAGAATTATATCTTATAATTCCATGGTTATATGAACGAAGAATAGTACTCATTTGGTCATTTAATATTGTCATACGAATAAGATAATCACGATTAGATAGCTATTTCATATTTCATTTTTCATATTTCCTATTTCATATTTCATACAACTGTATGAAATATGAAATAGCAGCCCTAAACAATAAATCAAATTCTAGCTTTATTTCATAACATGAACTAGAGATAAGTCTAATACAGTTGGTATTATTTCCCTATTAGTATCAATATATTTATTCTATGTACGCACCTGAATATCTTTAAGTATAGCTTTATTTCTTGCTATGAAATAAAGCTATGCGGTAAAAGAAAATGATTTTAATCTTTTAAAATCTACCTTATCTATCGTAAAGATAATATTAATTGTGTGCATCTTGCTACTTTAATCAGGATAAGAATAGTAGATTGAAGGTCTTCAAACTTTTAAAAGAGTACTATTTGGTATAGTCTCTGCTTGGATTAAAATAATACAACCTTTTTTATTTTAATAGCTTGCGCACAGATAGATATATTATGTTTTTCGGCTAGTAGCGGAGCTACTGCTATAAAATAAAGCTAGCCCACTAAAATAGTATTTTTTTATAGCGTTGCATGCATGCATGCCGGCCAGACAGGTAGAATATACGCCCGACTTTTAGATTGTAGTAGCGAAGCTACATAATTATGGCCTAGCCTTAGGAGAAAATCGAATTCTCATTACTAACGTATGAAATTAGTGTTTTAACCATTTAAACTACTGAGGCTTACTTTTATAAATGTCTTAATTATTTAATACATGCTCTGCGCAAGCTAGGTTAGATTTTAACTTACAATTTAATGCGCAAGCTACTCTTGGTTATGAGCAATAAATTTATTTAGTGTCCCTACTAAGGATGCTACTCCTTTATTTAATTATTTTATATGCACATGGCAAGACTTGAACTTACAACAAAAATAGCTTCAATATTTCACTCTACCGATTGAGTTACATGTGCTTTTTATTAGTAGCTTCCTGATCCATACCTTGCCTATCCATACCCATATTCTTCGAATCAGAATATGGATATGGATACTAAATATACTATCTCCTTATTCACTACTGTGTCTTTAACTTGAGCAGTGTTATGCAATAAAGCTATTATTTATTGACATTTTTAATAAACTTTCAGAATAATGCTTTTTACCATAGAAGTCTCTACACCTTTTCGCAATATAGCTATTTCCCTCATTTTTAATTTAGCTTCTGTGTGTTTACCATGAAGTACCCAGAGATTTTGTGCTATGTAATAAAGCTATACCTTCTTTTTCATAGTGATTTTATTGTAAATACTAAGGAAACCTGCACGGCTTTTACTTCTCGTGCGATACAGATTCTTTAAGAAGGCAGGAAAGGATATCTTTATGTTACATTGTAGCTATTATCAATTTATATTTATCTGGCCAGGCTAGACATCCAATTCTATAAATAGCAAAGTTTAAATAAACAACTTCAAGGTTCTGCTCTACCAATTGAGCTTCACGAGCTTATGTGGAGACACTCGGATTCGAACCGAGCCATCCAACATGCAACGTCGGCATTCTACCAAATAAATTATATCCCCTTACCTTAATTAAATTTAATTAAGTTAAGAAAACTTTATTCTTTTGTTTTCTCTATAAATATTGTTAACATTAACTTGTTTTTAGCTAAAAACCCCCTTGCTGCTATTATATGTGGCAGCCTACAACTTATAAATATGATTCCCTAAACCCTGAAGCAACTAATTCTGACATTTCATTACCTTCAGGGTGTTCACTTCTTGCTATTATACAGTCAAATACTATTTCTCCTTCAGAATTAGGACGAGGCATAGGCATCACGATATCTATATCTTCTTCCCCAGAAATATCTTGACTTAGTACACTAGGTGAATTAGGTACATCCTTATCTATATCTTCAGAAATATCTTGATTAACTGTAGTAGGAGAATTAATTGCAACCTCTCCAGAAATATCTTGATTACCTGGAGCAGAAGAATTAACTACATCTTCTTCAGAAATATCTTGATTATCCGCAGCAGGAGAATTAACTACACCCTCTTCAGAAATATCTCGCCTAACTGAAGTAGGAGTATTATTAAAACGCTCTCTATACTCTGCTGCTATGATTTCATCTAAGTCCACTACAGCATCTGTATCATTTTCAGCTTCATAGTTTGGGGACCCAACTCCTTCAGCCTCACGGCGTTGTTGTCTTACATTTTCATGATATTCATAACCATAAAAATCAACATCAACCCCACACGGATCAAAATCTAAGAATGAATCAGGGTCTGGTTGCACATATTCCTCCTCAATATGCAAAAATAGTGCTTCGCTTTCTCCGCCGTGCAAACTTGGATAGACGGATGAATTAACACTTATTCTTTGGTTTTCTTCTATAGCTGACGCAGAGTTCATATTATCCTCTCCTGAGTTCATATATGCGACACTTTCTTCCGGGAGATCTTGCGAAACCGCAAGATCTCCTGGTATAGTAGTCTGAGATTGAGTTTCTGTAATTTCTACAATAATTTGCGGATCCATAGCTTGCGTATCCATAGCTTGCGCATCCTGATTCTGATTATTCGAATCAATATATAAATCAGAATATGGATATATATGTGGATATGAACTGTTAGTTTCCTCTATTTCTCTAACTTCAGGAATGGAGTGTGATTCCTCTACTTCTGCTGTTTCTTTATGATCCGAAGGATATGCTACAGTTGTAGGAGTAGCTTGCGCAACCCCTACTTCGGCCTCTACCGTCGTGTTAAATTCTACAGATTCCTCAGCTTCTACGTTCATGTTTGCTACTATAGGGCTGTCGACTGAAGTATCAACAGCCATATGAGAATCTGGTTTCTCTTTTCTGGCTTCTTCTTGCATTCTAGCAATTGCATCCTCAACAGTTCGCCTTCAATCTAAACCTTCTCTATATCCAAATTTATCAAGCTCATGTGGATAACTATTGAAATCTCAGCTTGCCATAGGGCACTCTGGTACATCATATGTTGGTATATCCTCCCATTCTGGAACCATGTCTTGAGGGTTACTTGCTGTATTATCAATACTAGAATCTTCCATTTCATAATCATCATTATCGGGTAAATCTATATGAGCTCTATCCTCACTAAAGCTATCAGGGGAATACCCTCCATTGTTATCTCCCATAGGGAAATATTCATAATTATCATTAGAATTATTACGGGGTGAAATAAACCCTGTAGCTCTATATCCATCTTCATATCTAAACTTTGAAGATACATATTCACTAGAAGGACCCCCATTTTTATAACTAGAAGGACCCCCATTTGTATAACTAGAAGGACCTCAATTTGTATAACTAAACCCATCGTCCGGTGAAGCATGAAAATCCTCAGCGCTATACTGATATTCATTAGATTCTTCAGCTGGAATCAAAAACTTTTCTATCTCCGAATTAAAGGCTACTCCTTTACCTTTAGATACCTGTTTACCTTTAGATACCTGTTTACCTTTATCGAATCTAGAACCTTTTTTACCTTTAGATTTCCCTACTGTTTTATCTTTAGATACTTTTTTACCCTTAGTTACTTTTTTACCTTTAGGTTCGGCTACTGCTTTATCCCTAGATACTTGTTTACCGCTGGATTCGTTTACTGCATTATCCTCACTAAGGGCTCTTTCACCTCCTAAATATATATATTCTCTTGCATACATATTTCCATAATACATATCTAGATATTCTGATTTAGTTAGACCCTCTTTGGATTTCCAAGTTGTTCCTAATTTCGTATTTTTGCGTATAGCTTTTTCCTTTTTGAAGATTCCCCTTCTTGGATTTGGTCCATAGCCTCTCCCGTCTCTGAAGATTCCCCAGGTTCGGTTGGGTAACTAGCCTCAGCCATAGGGGAATCTTGTACAAAAAGAGAATCTTCTACAACTATAGGATCATTTCTTACTAATTCGTTAGATTCCGGCATAGGGGAATCTTGTACAAAAAGAGAATCTTCTACAACTATAGGATTGTTTCTTACTAATCCATCAGATTCGGATGGGTATGAGGCAGGATACGGATTAACCCACATATCTGGACATGGGGCAGGATACGGATTAGGTGTCATATTTAGGTGTTGCCCTAAATTTTGACTACGATCCATATGAGAATATTGCCCTCCAAATCCACTAGATGTCATAAACCCACCTACTTCTAAAGATGGGTATTCCTCTACAAATAGACTAGGTGATCCTGCTGCTAAAGACTCAGATTCCTCTACAAATAGACTAGGTGATCCTGTAGCTAAAGACTGGTATCCCCCTGCAAATTGACTAGACCCGCCTAGTCCTAAAAACACGGGTTGTCCTGCCTCTTGATTTTGTTCTATAGGATCATCTTGTCCTATAGACTCATCTTGTTCTATAGATTCACCTTCTATAGATTTACCTTTACCCTTATCCTTATCTATAACTTCCTTACCTTTTTCTAAATCTTCCTTATCTTTTCTCAGAAGTTCCCCGGCATTATCTATATCCTTACCATTTTTTTGAATATGAGCGATTCTTTCAGCTCGTCTTTCCTTATTTTTAATATAGGCTGCTGTCAGCCTTAGCTTGTTTTTCGGGTTCTTTCTAATGCCTCTAGAGTATAATGAATTCCCTTACGCTCTTTATTCTTATAATCTACTGGCATCTTGACCTAAAACCATTCTTATTTACACTTTTGTTTTGGATTTTAAAAGACGAGCCCAGTTTATAGATTTTCTACCCGCCACATTCTAAATTTTTTCATCTGATTGATAGGTCAAAGACCCATCTCTATTCTCATGGATAAAATCCATAAATTTTCTAATGCTATATTCATCTTGATAGTTAAATAAATTATAATCATGTTTAGGTATAGTAAGATCATGATTCCCTGAATCTAAAACTACTTGGAATTTTGCACTATTATTTGAAAGGTCTATAATACTATAAACTTCACAATTAGGTATAATATCCTTTTCGTCATCCGTAAAGACCTCATCTAAGAATACCCCTCATATATCACTACTAGGTATAATTTCATAAAATTCATATGTAAGTCTGTTAATAGAAACACCATAAAATTTTGGGAATGGCTCATATATAGGGTCACTGAATTTAGTAGACATACATTTTACTAACTCAGTTCTAGAATCTTTTAATGGTAATATAAAATCAGAATCTAAGTCACCTAATGTTTGACTCTTATTTTTAAAACCTTCTAAAATTCCAGTTTTATATAAATTAAAATAAACTAGATATTTAGTTTTACTTGGAAATAATGTATGTCTCATAGAATAATCACGACGAGTTTGGAAGTACCAGTACTTATTGTCAATGTATTGATTATTCGATTGAAATCTAGCAAATTCGCTTATTACATTATCTAAAAGATCCTTAAAATTAGTTCTGTATGATTCTTCTAATTTAGTAGCTTCTACATTAGCTTTAGCTATTCTTAAAGCATCCTTATATCTATCTGGATAATCCTCATAGAACTCCTCAGACATAAGATCATACTGAGAAGAATTATCGCTACCTTTACTTATATAAAATTGCACCAGCTCTTTAAACTTTTATCTGCATCAAATTCACTATGAGCAATTCCTCTTGCACCTACCTTTGAAAGCGGTTTTTGGGGTGAAATAAACTTTGAATAATCCCTAGTGTGCTCTAGAGCACTTACTTTTAGATCCTTAATAGTATCTAGACAAGTAGAAAAGTCTTTAGGTCTATTTATATTCTCTTCATCAATTAGAAAATAATCTTGTACTCTTATTTTTTCTCTTGGTTCAGTAAAATTAATTGAAGGTCTTCATACTTTAAATAAACCCTGATCATTTATGGATTCAGCTTGAGTAAAAATTATTAAACCGTTATGTCTATTAGGTTCTCTAGGTATAGCTATATTATACTTATATTCTAATAGATTAACCGTATCTATTACTTTCATTCTACTATCCGGGCTTTATCCGGTAAAAATATGTAGGTACAAATACACAACCCTTAGAATCATGTCTAATCATAATAACAACTAAAATCTTCCGTAATTTTCTTTATAACAAGAGAAACTGAACCGTAATATCTTTCATTACTAAATAAAGTTACCGGTCTTATTGATCATTTATTAGGCGAGTTTAAAGTAGCATCATTATTTTTAAGTCTATACGCCATATTAAGAATAGGAGAGTTTTTCCACTCTTGCTCTATATTCCTTAAGTAAATCTCCCCGATGTGGATTATCTACAAGTAAATTGTCGAGTTTTCTGTTTTCTATAAAATTAATAGTTGATCCTCTCAACTGTATACCCGGGTTAGATCATAATATTTTTTCAACCGGTATACTTAGCAGTACCTGTATTAGTATAATATTCCATAAATCCTTTATTACATGCTTCCTGTAAAAGAGGACTTATTGAGACAAAAGAAAAGACAGTAGACATTGCTACATCCAACCTAGATTCAAGGACTGCTTTACATACCTTGTTGTTGCCAGGTTGACTCTTTAATTTGTAAATTATTAGTACGCAAGCTATTAGTATAGCAATAATAAGCACTATGATTATAATTATACAATAAGTATAATAATAGTATCTAATCATATAATGTATAGAGACTAAATATATTATTCTATATAAATTTACTCTTTCTATTACAAAATCATTATATAAATAATAATCTGACGAATTTATTTTCTCTTTCTTTATAAATTTTATAATAAAATTCAACAAATACAAAAATATTGGAAGAGGAAGGCTAACTATTAGTATAATTGATACAATATTAATATCCCCTTCATTTAATAACATAGCGGCTATAGAATACCTAAGAGTAATAATTATTACAACAGAAATCATCCTACAACTTTAGTAGTAATTTTACAATTTTTTTCAATATTACTTAATATATTTTTTATAATTTCCGTATAATTAATATTTTTAGACGAACCATCAAATAATTTAAAATGTTTTGTATAAAAATTCATAATAAAAGCTTTAACAAATATTACACTTAATAAACTAAGAATTATAAAAATATAGTTATCTATCATAAATAAAATAGGGATTAATATAAGTCCTATCACAAATATTAGTATTGAGACTTTAAACCCTAATATAGATCTATAGCTATATAATAATATATATACATTACTGCTCGTAAATTTATATTTAAACAATCCAATTTTTAATCCAACATTCACCAAAATGTCCATATAATACTCCCCTTGAAAATTTATTGGTACTACCGTATAAATAAGTAAAATACCTAGAAATGGATATAAATTAGAAATTAAAATCGTAGATTGCGCACGGTCTAAGCCGCTCACTCCTAACATAGTGGCAGTCAAATTCAACCTAGTGGAATACAATTTTAAAAATAATTTATATTTAATATTATTAATATCATGAAGTTTTTTAGATTCTGACCTATTAATATCATAGGTTATTTTAAATTTTGACCTATTAATTTAGGATTCGAATACCTAGATTAACTACTAGCATGAAGCTAGTAATTAAACTAATGCCATAAGGGTGTTATTGCTCGTCAGCCTTCCACTGTACGTTTTCCCTTTGATGTAAGAAAGCATTTACACTAATATTTCATTAGATTTTATAACCAACCTTAAATTTGTCAATATTAATCCAGATTTTACAATGCATATATATATATATTAGATACAGATCTATTTTATGTTTATTTACAATACTATTATTATATAATAATATTTATATAAAATAAAGCTTACCCCTTTATATTTAATATATAAAAGCTTACCCTTTTATTCATGATTTTTAACTAAATTTTATATTTATTAATTTATAGCTTGCGCACGCATAACATTTCTTATATCTCTACGGTAGCTTGCTAGCTTGCGTACTAAAAATTGTAGTGATATCTTTTATATCACTATAGCCTCTAACTTTTGCATAACATTTTTATCTCTACCATATCTAATTTATTGTATAACACTTTTATCTCTACCGTATCTAATTTATTGCATAACACTTCTTTTCTTTTTATCTCTATCGTAGCTTTATTGCATAGCACTAAAAATTAATTTAGGGCTTTAGCGCTATTTCTAGTAAATCTAAAAATTAATTTAGCCCTATCTATAGCTTTATTTCATAGCACCTAAGATATATTCAGTAGCTTTATTGCATAACTGCAATAAAGCTATTGCTGACAGCTTTAGCTTTATTACATAGCTGTGTTATTTCATAAAGCTATCCAGCTACCTATAAAAGTGCTAATTTGTAATAGGTAAAATATAGGTAGTATAGATATAACTACAACTATATTATTATTTGTTTATAAAATATGTAGTGAATAAGTTTTTAATTTGAAATCTAAGGGGTTTGCACCTTAACTCTTGCTTACTGCGTTTGCGTAGTATATATGTATACTACGAACTACATGCTGTTTAGCTAGATAGATACTAGCTAGGTATAAGCTAGCTAAATGACGTAGTTTTGTTGCTCTCGATTAGTTCTATTCTGATTTCTTTATAGTTTTATTTATAGTAAAAATTAAATAAGTTAAGTTAAGTAAGTATGCACTGAGCAAGCTACAGCTTTATGAAGTAACTTTATGACATAGCAGTAGTGTTATAAAATAAGCTACTATAGTGCTAAAAATAGCAGTTATCAATTATCCCTGCTTATGAAATACTGCCTGGCTCTAGCCTAGCATGGCCGACAGGTTGGCTCTAGTTGTAGCATATTCTTCGGTGCGAAGCTAGAAGTGCTGCTTAGGGTTGGTAATCTTTTATAGCTTTATTGTATAGCACATACTTATATTAATAATAGCTTTATTGCATAGCACACATTTATACCCTATACCACAGTAAAATTAAAACTACTTAAGATCCTTTAGATAAACTCTACTTTCCTTCCTTGCAAGTCCTAGATAAAAATCTAAACCTTGCTACGGAGGGGGGAAGAGTAATCGAGTTTATCTAATCTATGCGCAAGCTACAAAAAATCACACTTTATCTTTGACTATAATGCTTCATAGCTTTATTTCATAGCAGTGCTATGAAATAAAGCTAATAAATATTTTGTATACAGATAGTATCATACACGTATGCTACGCTGACCAGCCATGCATATCCTTCGGTGCTCTAGCTTCGTATCGAGCGAGGCTTGGTGTAACATAGTTTGCTATTTAATTAGCACAGATAGACAGAATCCTAAGGAATTCCATCTTAATATATGCATATCCTTCGGATCAGCAAGCTATCTATAAAATGAAGGAAGGCATAGCTTTATTTCATAGCAGCAATAAAGCTCACTATTTTATAAAGTAACTAGTACATAAATATCAGCTAATATAATCCTTTATATAGAGTTTGTTATACCTGTCCTTATATAGTAAATATTTTCATATTCTGCGGTGCTTCTATGCAATACAGAAGTTACAGTAAGCTACCCTAGCTTTATGAAGGCTGGTTATGCAATACAGCTAAAGCTCGCAACCCACACCTAGCTTTATTGCATAGCACTACGAAGTAAATCTATCTCTTTCTTAGTTTACTACTCACCAGACTATATTTGGTAGCCATGAATATATACTGCTTAGCTTTATTTCTAGCATGATTACTACCACTAGTGATATGACTACTACACTGCAGTAGTGCATATCCATAACCTTCGATACGGATATGGATATGCTACAACAAACATTGTTTTATAATAATATTATATTTAGTATTTTAAACTATAATGTAATGTTTACTAGCTTACGCATATATTTAATAAGGTAGAATTTACTATTAGAATTATTATGTTTAATGTTTGCTGCACTGTGCTATGCAATAAAGCTATATATATACGGTTAGTCAGACTTGAACTGACACAAATCGAGTGGAAATCGACAAGTCTACCATTAACCTATAACCGCTTTTAATATATCTGAGGAGTGATTTGAACACCCACGAGTATAACTCAGAAAAGCTTAAGTTTTCACTGTCTACCGATTCCAGCACTCAGATTTAGGGCTAAAGTGACTTGAACACTTATAATTACTGTTATGAGCAGTACACTTTACCTATTAAGTTATAACCCTACGCGGACAAAGGACTTGCACCTCTAACTTCTGGGCATGAGCCAAATGTGTTTCTATTACACCAATCCGCTTTAGACTAGATAGGATTCGAACCTACGATGGTAGCATTGAAAGAGCTATGTCTTACCACTTGACTACTAATCCTTAAAAAATAGTTAGCCCAATGCAAGTATCGCACTTACTTCTATTGATTACAAAACAATTGCATTACTTTTATGCTAATCAGGCGAATTAATTTGAGATATATGTATAAATAGTTATTTATAAAATTAGTACTTTATTCTTTAAAATCTCCGGATTCGTACGGATAAAGCCTATATTATTTCTTCGTAATAATATTTTACGTATATTTAAGAAATATCTTAAGATAAGCTTCGTGCCTATATGCTTTCAGCACTTATCCTTAACCAACTTAGCTTTCCTGCCGTGCCTATGCTATATATTTATCTTAGTGAAAGAAACATCCCTATGTATAAAAATACAGATATATATAATTTCCTCATCTTTTTAGTTTGTTGAAAACCATATATATTTAATATTTGGGCACATAGACAACAGGTAAACCATAGGTTAGTAACTATTATTTAACCCTTTTACAAATTAAATTCTTCTTGTTCCTTTCGTACAAAAGTTAGTTCTTATTATATTCTAATTCCCCCTAGAAGATAGAAACCATACTGTCTCACGACGTATTTAACCCAGCTCATGTAACTTTTTAATCGACGAACAGTCGCACCCTACATAGTTCCTGCATCCATGAGGATAAGTTAAGCCGACATCGAGGTGCCAAACCGCGCACTCATTTTGTACACTCTTGCGCAAATTAGCCTGTTCTATGTGTTATCATAAAAAACGCTCTAGACTGCATTGATCCTGTGCTTGCTATCACTACTGCTATTTCATAAAGCTATGTAACATACATATTTCACTACTACTATTTCATAAAGCTATCTATGTATTTACTACTGTTATTTCATAAAGCTATGTAACATACATGCCAGCAAGGATGCATAGCGCTCATATTTCCATTTTTTTCAAAACGGTTCAGACTATGTCTTCATTATTATTATATATATATTTTAGTAGTCACTTTTCAATATTTATTTACCGCCTATTCAACCTTTTACTGCAAAGGCTCCAATACGACGTTTTGATTTAGCTATTGAATAAGTTACATTTGATTTAGAATTACCTCTAAATAAAACTGAACTTAAACCTCTAAAAGAAGAATCTATATTTTTTAATCCTCCTTTTCATTTTAATGAATAGATAGATCTATCCGCTCTATAACGTTTAGTTAATCTACCTTTAACTTCTAATCTTATACCTCCCATATTTTTATATCCAATAGACTTATAAATTATATCGTGAATAATAGCTTGCGCTCCGCCAGCTACAAAATTATCCGATTGACTAGCTTTGGCTGCTGTGCTAGCTAAAGCTACAGCACTGGTGTCGCTTAGCTTGCTGATCCCAAGGATATGCAAGCTATGCTCATCAACAGCTTTAGTTGCTGGTGGCGCTGCTAATTTCATTAAAGCTAAGCTCGCATTATTTATTTTTATATTTGAAGGATATGCACCATCTAACAATTTAGATAGATTATTATTCATATGTGCTTCGCTGCTTAGCTTGCTAAGCAATCTAAAGCTAGAGATTATTTTTAAATCTTTAAATTTACCCTGAAAATTATCCATTTTTTGATCACCTTTTATTTTAGATCTTTCTTTAATAGTATTAACATTAGGTAAATATGCTCTATTTAATATACTAAACATAGAGTTTATATAATTTATTCTTCTTTTCTTTAATTTTAATGCTAAAGCATTAGTAAAAAGATCTGTGTGATATGCAACAGATTTTAAATTAATTATATTATATTCTAATTTTTTTCCTATAATTTTATTCAATATATTGCTTAATATAGGTAAAAATACCAATTTATTAAATTTATATTGATTAAGTGAATACAATAAATCATATTTTCTTAAGAATTTAAGATATTTTCTTGCATATTTATTAAGAATAATACCTCAAACTTTTTTTAAATAAAGATCTTTTAATTTTATAAATTTATTCAAGTATTGTAATTTATATTTTATAAATTTTTTTTTTCTTATTATATCATTAATAAAAATATATTGATCTTTATATTTCCCTAAGATTTTATAAATTTTATGAATATTTTCTTTATACAATAAAAAATAACGTTTGGCTATTAATCCTTTACTTATTTTTTTATTTATTTTTAAATATTTTTTTTTTAATACATTTTTTTCTCTATTTATAGTATATAAAGTAATTATTGCTTTATTATTAGTATGTTTAATTTCTGCATTACTTATATGTATTCTTCTTAATAAATTACGTCTTCTTTTAAGTAATATAAATTTAGACCCTGTATATTTGCGATCTTTAAAATATAAATTAAAATAACCTTTTATTATTTTGTTTATATTTAAATCATTAACCGGTATATTCTTTAATGTATTCTTATTATAAGAATATATAGTATTATTTCATTCTTTAGAATATGATGGTAAATATTTTGTTATTCCTACATCATTTATTTTTCTCTTTAAAAGTATTGTTTTAGAACTTCGTTTTAAATTATTATTATAAATTTTCATCTTCATATTATATTCTTTCTTTAGCAAGCTATTATTGTTTTTTTTTATTTTTCTTAAATATATATATAATATAAATGTTGGGTGTAAAAAAGGATTATTGTTTATTGCATATAACTCACCTTATAGTCGTTGAACGTCTTTATCTTATAATTTATGCTAAGATAAATTTCGCTTCAAATTTACTTATTAAGTAATTTTTGAAATTAACCCAATATATTATTAATTATCCTATGTAAAATAAAATATTAAAGGACAAACATCCCTAGCGTAGCTTTTCCAATAATCCAAGATCTTTCCTTGTTGCATCTTGTGATCCTATGCCCTGCTTACGCAACTGTAAGATTTGTAGATAATCAAACAGTAAGGCAAGATTTAGCCGTTGAGCTTTTTAGATAATTAAAACATAACTATTATTAATAATAGTTAAAAAACATTAGATTTATCTTCTTTAGCCTACTAATGAAATAACAAGCTAAAGAATTATTCTTAATATTTTTATTATCTCTAATTTCTATATAGTGAAAATCCTACCTTTTTTTAAATATATATACAACGAATGTACATATAAATAATTTTATATGATTAAAAATAGTTAAACTACCTTAAATCGCAAACAAAATAATTATAAATTATTAGACACTCCTGTTTACTCTTTACAGGGTCTGTGCCCCACATAAACTGTCCCCTAGCGATAGTTCCTTACCAAAGGGTACTTATCCATTTCACTAGTAAACTAGTGAAATAATAATAAGCTGAATTAGGTTGATTTACTAAAATAAGTTGTTAGTTGGCTATTTAAAGCCAACTAACAACTCATAATCCTAAACCAATTCATTCATATGAAAAAAAAATAAAGGATTCTCATTGTCATATTGTCAATTACCTTATAATCTGAAAATTGTTTATCATACTCTATAATTAGTGACAGTAAAGCTGCATAGGGTCTTCTCGTCTAACTAGAGGTAAACTGTATCTGCACAGCTATTCCAATTTCACTGAGTCAATCATAGAGACAGCTGTTGTATCGTTACATCATTCATGCAAGACCGCATTTAACGGCCAAGGCATTTCGCTACCTTAGGACCCTCACGTTAAGGCCGCCTTTAACCGGGGTTTCCGTCTACATCAAATATTAATATATCTAATTATATCTGTTAACCAGCCGGCACCGGGCAGACATCACACTCTATACTTAGATTTTTAATCTTTCAGCAAAGTGCTGTGTTTTAATTAAACAGTCGTACAACACTATTTCATGCTTCTTCCTCTTTACTTGATATTAATCAAGAATAATGAGCTCTCCTTATCCCGAAGTTACGGTAGTCAATTTGCCGAGTTCCTTTATGATTGTTAGCTCATTTACGCCTTCGTATTCTCTACTAACTTACTTGTTTCAGTTTCTAGGTACGGTTACTTTTCATTTATTTCTTGCTTTATGAATTAGCAAGCTAAAGCGAGCTTGCTAATGAAATAGCAAGCTAGCGCTAAAAATAAATATATTACTATTTTTCCAGTACATTTTTCACTTTAAATGTCGTCCTTAGTAAAAAAGATTATCTCATCGTTTAAATCTTTAGATAATATAAACTTAGAGGCCGTTACTTAATTAGATCCATAAGCTTTAGGCGGAAAATTTTCTTTTAGTTACTCATGTCACCATTATCACTTGAGTTAAATTATTATAATTTCATTTAAAAATAAAAATCATAATTTAACTCAACGTTCTGCTACCCCATTTAATTATAACTATTATTTTAATTATAAATATTATGGACAAGGTTTCGGTATATTGTTTAGATCCGATAAATTTTCGATGCTTTTAAAACTTAACAAGCGCTCTGTTACGAGGTCATAAAATTATGGCTGCTTCTAAGCCTATCTCCTTGTCGACTTTAATAAAAACCTTCTTAATTTCACTCAACTAATAATTTAGGAACCTTAACTCTTGTTCTGGGCTGTTTCCCTTTTGACATACAACCTTATCATTCTATGTCTGATGATTTAAGATATATCTTTGCCATTCCGAGTCTACATACTCACTGATAAAATCTTCATGATCCCCCAATTTGTACAAAATAAAACATTTTATATGCCTTGTCTGAGATTAAATTCTGTACCTGCTAAGATATTATACTTAAATTGCCTACTATTATAGGTTTCGCAGAAAACCAGCTATCCTGGTCAGTATTGTCTTTCACTACACCTACCATAATTCTTCGGATATTTATGCTACAATATTCCGTTCGGACTTTTATAATCCTGATTATAGTAAAATCACCAGGCTTCGGGTCTAACTTTAGACACTTTCCGTTATTTAACGCTCGGTTTAACTACGTATAATCTCGCATCTAATGTTAACTTGGTGACCCATTATACAAAAGGTACGCAGTCACCCATCCGAAGATGAGCTCCTACTGCTTGTACGCAGACGGTTTCAGGTTCTATTTCACTCCCCTCACCGGGGTTCTTTTCGCCTTTCCCTCACGGTACTGGTTCACTATCGGTCAGTCGAGAGTATTTAGCCTTGGAGGATGGTCCCCCCATCTTCAGACAGGATTTCTCGTGACCCGCCCTACTTGGTTTCACGCTTAGTCTCATTAATAGATTTTCGCCGACGGGGCTATCACCCTCTTTGGCAGGTCTTTCCAGACCTTTTGGCTAACCTACTAATTAGCTCGTGAAGGCTCTTCCACGTTCGCTCGCCGCTACTTGCAGAATCTCATTTGATTTCTTTTCCTCGAGGTACTTAGATGTTTCAGTTCCCTCGGTTCGCTTTGTTAACCTATGTATTCAGTTAACAATGACCTATCTAAAATAGGCCGGGTTTCCCCATTCAGATATCTCCGGATCAAAGCTTGTTTGCCAGCTCCCCGAAGCTTTTCGCAGGCTTCCACGTCTTTCATCG